>QLOD02000013.1:22467983-22481212 GCA_003260245.2 Sideroxylon spinosum | reverse complement strand
TAAAAAAATATTCATATATTTTTATATATATTTATAATAATATTTTAACATATTTTGGAAAAAAAATAAAAAACAAATAATATAAAGATTTAATGTAAAAATAATATACGGTGAAGTTTAATTAGAAGAAAATATAAAAAAATAAAAATAAAAATAAATAGGTTTTAGTTAGTTTTGATTAATTAACAAGTTTTCCTTATATAAATGTTCTTTTTCTTTGTTTTTTTAGTGGTGTTTAGTTAGTCAAAATCTATTAATTTTTATCAATTTTTTTATATTTTTTTCTAATTAAATTTTATTAAATACCACTTTTACATTAAATTTTTGTATCTTATTGTTTTTTTTTTTATTTTTATCTTTCAAAAATCACCTTAATTGACGTTTAAATGTTATCTAGTCACATTATTTTATATAAAAATTTTACATAGCAATTTTATACATAATCGTCATGTCATTTTAAATAATTAATCATTCAAAAATATTAAAATAATGGGTTCATTACAACAATTTAATATATTATCTTTATTTATACAAGTAAGTCATCTCAAGTAATCAATTGTCCATGAAGTGTTTGGAGTTGTATAAAAGTGTATAAAATTTGTAAAATTTAATATCGTATACTTTGTGCAGTGAATAAAATACGTAAATTATACAGTCTCGTAATTCATATTTGTAGAGATTTATAGAGTTTTGTATTATTTTATATAACTCAAAACAGTTATAGTAATGGGTTTAAGATCAAGAAATTTGTGTTTGGATGGTTTAATATATATATATATATATATTTATAAATGATGTAATAAAATTTTATTGAAAAAAATTAATAAAAATTCAAAGTTTTTATTATTTTTTAGTAAACCAAACACTTCTTTGATATAATGAATGCAAAAGATAGAACTACATCATAAAAAATTTTCGTCATATTCAAACTTATGTTGTAAAATGATTACATTATCCTTAGGTTATTTGTTTTTTTTTTTAACTCAAATTCACGATAAAAAATAAATTTTATTTTTATAATTTTTAAAAAATTAATGTTTGTAACTTTTATTATATTTCATTTTATTTAATTATATTTAAAATATATAATCAAATTATGAAATTTTAAGTAAGTATTATATTTCCCATTATTTTTATACTAACAGCCAAACAAAATAATGAAACGAGCCTTCTTACTTATATTCCATTTTTATATTTTATTTCATTCTATTTTATTCTATTCTCCCGTCCCAAACATAACCTTACAATTCACACTTATTTGCATTTCAATTGTAATAATCAAACTTCAGCCGTTCTGATCAAAGTAAAATTTGAATTCTTATGTCAAAAACAGTTTATACCCAACCACTAGAATAGGAGTAATTTCTTCAATTTAACTACATCTTTCCCAACACTTTCAATTCAAGATTGCATATAACTTTGTATGGCTAAAATGAACTGAATGATCAAAGAGGCGGAAGACAAGTGACTACTGTACAAGTTGGCAACATTTCACTCCTTTTACTAAACAATTTACAACCCAGCAATCTTCCCTCTATTGGCAAGCTACCATGATATAACCAACAAACAAAAAAAAAATTACCGAACCCTTATGGAAGGATATTTCACTTCGTAAATTCCGAATCAAAGCAATGGTCACAAGAAGCACGACCGCATGGGCTCAACTCGACCTTACTTTCAAGAACCCAAGGCTCGTGAGGTTTCAACAAAACCACAGGTGGTGGTGTGCACACGTTTACTCTTGGCCGATGCCCTTCTTCACAGCCATATCATAAACTCTATCGACCTTGCTCGGATCAACACCCTTGAACAGACCATGGGCATCGGATTTCTTGGTAACATTGCTATTCAGCATTGCCACTGACAAGGTATGCAGCATGTTGAGGTAATGTGCCGGCAGGATCCTCATCTCTCCACAAAGCCTTTTCTCCTGCGTATAAACATCATACCAAGTTCAAAATCAAGCTGTCAACAAGAGCGTCTAAATAAATGTTCAAGATTAAACTTTTTACGGTATGGTAATTAGGAACAGGGAATAGCATTCTTACAGCTTCAGAAAGTAAGTCGGCCCCTAGAAATCCAGTGATGTCCCAACTATCAAAGGAGCTTGAAATAGCTTGTCCTGCATTTGTTGAAGTGTCCTTCCCAACGGAGTCTGTTATTGAGGATCCCCGTGCATTTCCCCAGGGGCTGATTTCAGGTTCGCCTTTAACATGATTTGCCCTCTGCAAGAATTTACCACTAGGACCAGCCTGTGCACCATCCTTCAACCTACGAGCACTTTCTTCAGCTTCATTCTTCCTCTTCTGATGAATATATCTTTCAGCCTCAGCAGATGTGCGGCAGCCAGCAGCTCGAGCTTCCTGCATAATTGTTTTTGTCTGAATACTAGAGATAAAACTCTTGGCACAAAAATTGTAGTCATTATGATAGAAAGTGTCTATATATTAATGACTTATCCTATCACATTCATAGGGAAAAGCACAAGCAATAATATGCTGGGAGTGGTATTAAACAAACAAGTAGCGTCAGTTTAGCAGAGGACCTTCAGGATTATGCTGGTTTGAAAAGAGCCCAAAAGCTGAACAGAAGTTATAAGTTATGCTCTTATGACCATCCATGGATATATCTTGCAAATCATCAAAACCAAATCCACAATCCTCTACATGGAGATTTTTAAGGAATAACTAAATGCAAACATTAATTTTCCTGCTTTATAAAAAATTTGTCCATAATGAGAAGATTCCATCGACTCCAACATAAAATTGTGAATGGAGAGATCATGGCCAAATCGGCCAAGCAGAAAAATGGAAGGTTCTGTTCATAATATTGAGAAAATTTAAATACTCGCATTCAATAGCTGCACTGGACAAATGATTGATATTTGTCCATATTGCTAGGATTGCAACGGAAAAACAAAATTGCAATTGGTTGAGGTCATAAGGGACGCACATGACAGCATGTGCTCTAAATAAAGATATACCGCTTATACAGAAGAATGGAAAAACAAGATTCATTTAGGTGAACCCAAATGGTAACCTAGTTGAGTTGATTTTTCAGCTGCTATACAAAATAAATAGGACTTACACTGCACTTTTTTGTCTAACAAAGTAGTTTACTAAGCAAGCTGCCTTCTACTTTTAGGCCATTCCGACCAGTTATCACAGAAGAACAATTCTGGTTGATTTCCCTTGCAAATCTCTTTCTTAATAGGAATGTCATGAAATGTAAGCACTGGCCATAACCAGTTTTATTTTTTCAATTATTATTATCTTTTTTCCCTTTATTTATTTTATTTTTTTGTTTTATTTTATTTTAATTTTTTTTTTGGGGGGGGGGGGGGGGGGGGGTGGGTGGGGTGGGGTGGGGTTGGTTGGGTTGGGTTGGGTTGGGATGGGAGAGATTAAGAAAATAGGAGACTGGTGGCTGTGTAACTATGAGCAGCATCAAGCCCCTTCGCACATCAAAACTATAGCAGTTGACCATCATTTTCAGAATTAATTTGACAAATAAAGTATATTAAGTTCAAGAGTCATCAAACCTGAAGATCTTGTATTCTTTTCAAAATCCGGTGCTCCTCAATAACACTCTTAAGCAGTTCCTCGTGCTCTTCTTTTGAATGGAATCGCATGAACACCCTATAACGTTGACATATTTCCCTCTCTTCAGGTGAAAGGTTATTCAAAAAAGGATCGGGGTAAAGTAAATTTCTTTCCAGAATAAAATCCTTCCTGCGCTTCCTTTCATCAAGCCTGCAGAACAGTTCAGGGACATTTGAATCATGACCAAGAAACAAAGTAAACAGGAAATTACAAATGCCGACACAAGTTCACAACTAAATATCTCACATGTTTCTTGGAGAAATATTGTAACAGTCAATCGCATTCATAAACAGAGTTAGTACGTGTTTCCACACATAATCAATGTTAAATAACTGGATGGACTCAAACAGGAAATTCTTGCTTAATATGTTAACAAAGAGATCAATACATTATTCTCCAACATTTCTTTATGACAACTGTTGCCAGCCCCGACTGATGAATAAAGAGTGAAGTGAGCCCTGGCCTAAATTACACTCATCTTTTCCTTTTTCCTTTTGTTTTGCATAATCCAGGCAAGACAAGAAACAAAGATTCTATTAAATGTAGGACCATTTCTTGGCCTTGTCCATGTCCAGATTTACGGATGGAAAACAATCATTTAAGCAGATATGTCTCTAACAGAAACAAAGGAGAAAAGGTGACAGCATACCGTTTTGAGTAAATATGCAACACATGCAGTTTTAATTGGCGCTCAGCCGCAGTGTCTGTATCTTTGAATTCCATGTCTGCCAGTATCTGCTCAGCATCATTATCATATTCAATATCAAACTCTTGCCTCTTGGAATTATAGCCACTCAAATCTGTCATAGGACCCTCTTCCCCAGATGTCCTGAGTTTTTTCTCTCCAATGCTCCTATCTGCATGCAAATCTATCAAAATCATACAAGTTCTTTTTTTTTTTTTTTTTCCCCTTATGATTAAAAAGCAATTTTACTAAAGACAAGAATCTAAGAAGCATAGATACAGATACGGGATATGGATACGATACGGGCACAGACACGAATACAGTAATTTAAAAAAAAAATAAGACTACAGATACGGTAGGGATACAACCAAAAAATACAAATTTTGTATATTTTTATTAGTTATATATATGAATATAACATTCAAAGCAAAATTAAGTTACTCTATAATTCAATATACAAATCATAACAAAATATAAGTTACGAGATTTTATAATTTTAGGAATTTCAACTACTCAAATCTAGATTTATCTTAATCATATATTTGAAGAAAAATAATAAAATAATAAGACACATCATGTAGCATGTCCGATATGTCTCTCGGAATATCCGAAGAGTATGTGTATCCGATACGTGTGGGATGCGGATACGGCACCTATTTTAGAGCATCCGTGCTTCCTAGATAAGAATAGAAATGCATTAAGGAAATGTCCATCCAATAAAAGCATAACTTCACCCAAAACCTGATCTGATAATTCTCCAATACCAACAAAAAGAGATTCAAATCTAAATCTATACTTGCTACCATCCAACTATACAAAGTAGACAACCAGGATTTTCAATCTATGCATAGGCATCTGTATCCCCTAAAAAGTTCTACTTTTCTCTTCTGCCATATAAACCAAAATAAACATAAGGAGCGACTCAGCAAGTTTTTCTCTTGCTTGAACTCAGCTTATAGCCCCACCAAGAACATAAATTCTTTACATCCTTTAAAAATACACTGTACAGCAAGCTAGGATAACATCAAATCCCACAAAACCTTCGTCCATGAACAATGAATGAAGACGTGATTAATGAATTCTCCTCTTTTTGTACATAACAACCATTAACCGAAGTATGCCCTCTCTATTGAAGATTATCAGTAATACGGATCCTCCCTCTTAGCCGCCTTAGGGATGACACCTACCTCCCATAACTTTCCCCATGAAAAATCCACCTAATTTCTCCCGATTAAAATTTCCGACTTTGAAAGAACCCATGTAACTCCATCATCCCCTTCCCAATCTTCTTATTCTAGGACATCTTTGAGAAAATGTCCACCTCCAATCCAATAAGTTCCTTTGAAGGGTGGCATTCTAAAAAGTATGTATATGAATACGGGATACGAATGTGATACTAGTACGGACATAGATATGGAAATTTTAAAAAAAGGATGATATAGACATGGCGGGAATGCGGCTAAATAACATAAATTTTGTATATTTTATTAGCAATATATATGAATGTAACAATTACAACAAAACTAATTCCACATTTTAGAACATAATTCAATAATCAAAAAGCAACAAAATATAATATATAACACATAAGATTTTATAATCTTAGAAGTTAGCTACTCAAATCACGGTTTATCTTGATCATATGTTTGAAGGAAAAAAATAAAATAAAATAACAGGACACAACACGTATTTTGAAGTATCCAAAGGTATGTGTGTCTGATATGAGAGGATACGGAAATGAGTATCCATACTTCTTAGATGGTATTCCAAACTATATTATTACCCTGAAGATCCAAATAGTTTGCCAGAGTGGCCTCCTTATCATTTGCTAAATAGAAGATATTTGGATAAATATCCTTGAACCTTCTTTCAGCTAACCAATTAAAGCCCCAAAATTTAACTCTTGCACCTGAACCCACCTACCAAAAATAAATTCCTCTTGGTCCTACCCCAACACGAATCAAGACCCTTTATCAAACTCCAACCCCCCCCCCCCCAAAAACACAAAAAAAAAAATAATAATAAATAAATAAATAAAAATTCAACCCCATCTTTGGAGGAGATTAATTTCCACCAAAAACTATCCCCTTCTATAGCAAATCTACACAACCATTTCCCTAAGAATGCCTCATTGAACAGTTTCAAGTTTCTAATTCCGATACACCCATCATCAACAGGAAGGCAAATCGTCATCTAATTTACCAAATGGTATTTGAAACCCTCCCCAACCCCACACGATAAATACCTTTATTGCTTTTGTAGCCTCCTCAAAGCTGAAACTAGAACAATGAACAAGGACATAAAATAGGTAGGTAGGCTAGATAGCGTCTACATAAAGAATATAAACCTTATTTTATTCTAGTTTTCGCAAGCACATTGCAAAATTCCAATCGAGTAACCTACAAGCCTTCACAAACACCATTTGTCTCATGTGGTACAATGAACAAGGACATAAATATAGGTAGGTAGGCTAGATAGCGTCTACATAAAGAATATAAACCTTATTTTATTCTAGTTTTCGCAAGCACGTTGCAAAATTCCAATCGAGTAACCTTCAAGCCTTCACAAACACCATTTGTCTCGTGTGGTACAGATTATTAGAAAAGATTCACTTCTAACGTCCACTAAAAAATGAGAATTTCAATCATGTAATAGAAGATGAAACTTCAAGAATGGTGGAATCAAAGTAGAACCTAGTGCTATACTCTCTAGTCACAAGGGCAAGAAGTTCCACCAACCCACTGAGTTGAAAGCCAAACCACTCAACTGGCATCCAAACAAATGACTAAAAAAGGAGTACAATAGAATGAGACACATGAAACAGAATAAGAGATTCCACCTTCCACTTTGATCCCATCAGTGCCATCCTTAATCTGGGATGCCATCTTAACCGCACAAATTGATGTGTTACCACTGCTAGCACCAGCACCAGTGCCTGTCTCTGTTTTATGTGGGAAAATATCTTAATGCATGCACTATGAACACTACTGCTTCATGCCTATAAAAAAAGAAAACTTGGCTGACAAGTTACCAGTATGTCCCCAGATTATTGTTTAACATACCTGAAGTTAAGCTAGATGAAGATTGACCAACTGAACCTTCCTTTCTTTGATCTTCAACCCTGCCCAAGCACATCAAAAAGAGTTAAGTATAAAGGATCAGAAAGCTATTTAGAAAAGGACAGATAAGGATAAGTTGTACTTGACTACTGCAGATAGAGGAGACTCTTCTTTTAGAGCAAGTTCCCCGAGCACAGGAATTCCTGAGGCAACAAACGGAATAATGCCAAATATCAGTCTCACATGACACTCCAAAGACCAAGAAAAGATCACCATCGGTCCTTTCCGATGATCAAATGCTCTCACTGTTTTCTAGTAGTCACAAACCAATGAGGGACTACAATTTGATGGATTTAGAGAGTGCACATGCATATTGCATGAGCATTAATTATTAAAACTGGCAAATTAGAGGAATCAGTTTAAACTTAAGTGCACAAAGGAATAAAAAATAAGCTCCAAATCAATGAAAATAAAGTAAGAAATAGGATACTGATAATTGTTCGGTTGAATTAGTGTAAAGAGAAGATAAGCCACAAAGGTCCACGAAAAATACAGACCAGAAATTTACTGGGACTGGTTCAGTACATACCAATTATGTCAATCTCCTATTTATCATACATCAAGCAACCCAGTCAAATTTAAAATTGAGCACAAACTCCAAAATAGAGCTACAATAGATAATCAAATCATTAGAAAGCTAACCTTTCTTGACTTCACCTTGCTCCTTGGCCATAGCCAGGAGTTCCTCTCTGTTTTTGCCCATTACATGAGACAAGTCCTGAGAAGATGTCACATTAGAAGTGAGAATGATAACTAGAATTGTTGATTTCAGCTTGAAGCCTTCAGAAAGAAAAGAGATAATTCCTGTCATACCGGAAGAGGAAAGCATGGTGAGTTCATGTATACAGCATAATAATGATCAATGCATTGTATTCTGCTTTTTGTTCCAACATGCTCTGCAACTTCGGTCCAGTTCCCCAGTCCATACATTTCAATACCCTTGAAAAAAGAACTTATAAAACTCTTAGGACATGTACTGGACATCCATCGTCCAATTATCAAGTGCGGTAATATGCAAGGTAACAAGGATTACCGGTGATTCAGTGGGAATTACCAGTAGATAAATTACAGATAATATCATTTACCAATCCAAGTTTTCTAAAATATATCTAGATGCATACCTCCAAGAGTAACATTTCTTCATCTGCATTCCAGTCAGGACACAAAAGCGGGAATGACAAATTATCCTGTATGAAACAAAAGGAAGTAAGAATTTCAAAAGAACTGACTAAGCAAGATATATAATTCCATAAGCCAATGTTTAGAACATATGAAAATCACATTTCCAATTTCAACGGGGAAAGAGGCTTTTATCCACACATAATGTTATGAAAAACTGAATATACAAATGGGCCGCCAACATGGTTACTATATTTTTAACTTTATGTTTATTTGTTTAAGTGACTAGCTACTGGGAAGCGTTATAAACAATAAACCAAAACAAATAGCAATTCCAGGATATAGGTCCTTTAATATTCTTTTTGACATGCAAGCTTGTCATGTATAGAAGAGAGTAATCTTCATCTTTTAACTGAGTGAGCCAGCCAGAGTCCAACCAATACTAATCAGACTTTTCAATTAATAAAATCAAAAGAAAAGCCTTCTAAAATCTTTAATCTAACTACATATGACAGCAAAACTACAAAGGTTCTTTCCTCTTTTCTTTGATGCAACTGAAAATACGATCTAACAACCATTGGCTCAACCTTCTTTCTGTTGCAGTCACCATCTCATGGATGATAGTTTTTCCAAGCACCTCAGGCACACGGGTCAGCAAAATATACCACCATGGCTCTGCCTTACGACAATGAAAGACAGGCTGACCCACCAGCCGTAGTCTTAAGAGATCCATTATAAATTAAGACTAAGACAAAAGTTTCAAGCATCTGAAACTCCCCACCAAAACTATGGGACATCATGAAACTTAAAACTAGGAGCAACGTCTCAGGCTTGACATGGAATTTTATTATCCTTTGCATCCCAAGGGGAATGTCATGTAAAGTTCAAGGTCGCCATGTGTTCTGGAAACTCATTTTTTACCACTTTTCCACATAGTGCCAAGTCTCACAGTGTCTGTTGGTAAGCCAAACTGAGCCGAGCGTAGCCTAGCCTTAGAATCAGCTTGTTAACTTATAATAAGAGCTCAGGCTCATGACGCACCCTCAAAGCCAAGCTCGTGATTAGCTCATGTCATTGTACATAAAGCTCTATCTGGGCTTGTTTAAGTGAAAAGGCTAGACTGACCTCATAGGCTCAGTTCATTAAGTTCAACTTGGGATCATCAAGGTTGACTCACCTATTGTCAAAAATAAACTAAACTACAACATTTGCAGCAATGAACAGAAGAAAAATAATGCATCTAATACATAGATCTAGGCTAGAATGTGACTCCAAACACTACAAATACCAAATCGAATCTTGATTCCTTTGAAACAATAAATTGAGAGAACATTCATATCAATCTTCATTTGAACAAAATATATATATCAAATAAATATCTAAATATATCACACATCATTTAGGGCATATGCATATTTAAAACTATATAATTATATAAATTATGATATTAAATTTTATAAATTAATTAACCAAGCATGAGCCCTTAGCAAGCCAAGCAGGGGCAATATTCAAAGCTTGACTCGTTTAGAAAACAAATCTAATTTTTTTGTTCAAGCTCATCAAGTTTTCTAAATGAACGAGCCGACCTGACTTCTTGATGAGCTGAGTCTGAATCTGAGTTTATTCATGAACATCTTGATTCATTTACAACCGTATTCATTGCCTGATCATTACAATTGATGCACCTCTAACATACCATTAATGCATTAATGGAATTTCTATGCACTCTAGTCTTGCCACTTATCAATCTCAACAACCATCTTTTTGCCATAGATATAACTAAAAGGGGCATAAATTAGAAGAAAACTTCAACGAGAAAAAGAAATATATGTAAAGAAAATCATTCACTGTGAGAAGCACAAAACATCCAACAAAAAGCTGAAACAATTAAAAGATGCCCTTAGCAAATCATGACATATGTCCTCAGAAATGAGAGAGACACGTAAATGGTAAGCTTTGAACTCTCCTATTACATAGATATTTCACTTAAAATTTAGTTTGTTTCTTCTTCTTCTTTTTGAATATTTGGGGGGTGGGGTAAATTCAGATAGTTTGAAAAGGCTACCAGATCAACAATAATACCAAAAACCACGATAAGCACCAGATAACTAGTGAGTAAAGGAAAGTATCAGTAAATATGGTCACTAACCATAACCCTATACTGATGATTGCTTTTGTGAGGAGTCACCTCAGCTCCAACAGAAAAGCATTCCACACAAAGGTCAAAATCAGCACATACTACGCACTTAATGCGGATGGTTCCTGTGATATCTTTCTTGCAATAATTACAGTGGTATAAAGTCTTCTTCCCTTCATTCAATCCTTGGCCTATCACAACAAATGAAAGAGTTTTCATATGACAGATGATAGACAATTTCAAAAGAAATTATTATTAACACTACAGTCACAAGGTGGTACCAGAAAGTTTAGAGGGGGAGAAAGCCATAAGCATTAAACAACATGCCAACTTAGGGCCTTTCCATAAAAGCTACAATGTCAAGGAGTTTACAATTAAGCAATTACTGTCTAGGAGATAAAAGTTTGAATAAGGGAACTACAATTCTCAGCCATTCAATTTAAATGACATAAGTTCAATTCCCACTAGCCATTTATGTCCTTTCATAAATACTCTGTACATTATATTGTAGAAACCAGTCAGAATCCACATGTCATTAGATTTAATCCGCAATTCCCAAATTCCCTCCCATACAATCTGATTTTCCCCACCTCAATCAAGAGGTAGGAGAGTACAAAATGCGAAACGAAAAAAGATCTTCTAAACATAGGTTCAAAACCAAATTACATATTTTATTTCCATACATTTTTCAGTAATGTCAATCATTTAAATCAGGGACGCTTGGTTACCTGTAGCAGCTGGCTCTATATTCTGCACATTCTCCACATTTGAAACAGTCTTTTTTCTCTTGGATCGACTGCAAATTGAACAAGGGAAAAAGGAGGAAATTTCAGACGGGATCACCAGAAAAAAGGGCAAACAAAAAAAAAATAAATATTGAGATATCAATGGTAATTTATGACAGCATGCTAAATAAGCAACATGGTAAAGGATATGACATAAGCATTGAATTGACATTTCTAATCAGATCGTCAATGACTAGCAATTTTCACAGGATCTGCTCATCGTTATTGTGAGAGAGACACCTCATGTCCTTTCAATATGTACCTTGCTCTTTGACAATAAAAATCTATATATTTACCCAACTCAAGTTCACTCAAGACAAGCCATTGTATTACCTGTATCGAGTGACTTCTCTCTATTTTTTGTCTTTTCCCCCTTCTGTATCCATCTCCACTTCACGTAGCATCTTTATTATTCTCTATCTTCGAAACCAAATCTTATGCATCCTCAAAGTCGGTTTGACTACTATCATTCATCCTCAATTTGGTCCTAATCACTCAATAACTGCGCAAACAGAGGTTCACTATACCGATATGTTTTGGGGTCATTGATTCTATGATAGAACTTAGGGCTTTTCAGCGTTGTAAATCTATAAGTGTATATACATATAGAAATATATATAAATGGATGACACTAAACAAGATGGTATCCACCTAAATACTGCCTAACTCTAACTCGCTCAAAAGATTTCAATTGAAAGCCCTCTTGTCCTATCAACAGTAATCATCAAGATTACAACAGTGGGGAAGATGATTATTATCAAGACGAAGAATTGGGTCAAGAACACAAAGAGGAGAACCATTATTTGACAATCAAGATGAGATCGAAGATGAAGAAAGGGAAGGAGAGACGTTCCTAACTCTGTTGAAGCCCTAGCTTAGAATAACATAAACAAGGCAATTCCTATATTTGTAAAGGCTCAATTTAAGCAACCACAGCCAAATAATATCTACATGTCTTTTGCCCACATAAAGATAGTTCAGCGGTGAGACCTCTACTAATTAAAGTAAAGATCACCAGCTCGAACCCCCGAAACATTATCCAACTTCTAATTTTGGTGAGTGGATTCAAGAGATTTGGGAAATTAGTCCCACCAAAGGCAGACATACCCCAAGTATCAAATATACATCCATACAAATATATGTGGGCGAGAAGACACAAGGCATTCCCATCACACCAGTGACCAAGCTGATCAATGCATCCTGAGTAATTGCCTAGGGTTTCTAGCAAATAAAATTAGTTTGATTTAGTTACAAAAGAAATGAAATTAACAAGAAAATGGAATGAAAATGCATAGGAAAAAGATTGATGTAGAATGAAAATAATATAACATGTGATAAGTACTAAAAGATATGGAGTAGAGAAAATGTATTTACCAATTTACCAAATAAATGTGCTGAACAAAAAAGCACAATTGAAATGCTTAAATTTTTCTCTTTTTTAGTTGGTCATGCCAAAAAATTACTAGAAACAACACAACCCAACTCAAATTAGCCTTTTCCCAATTAAATGGGTTCACCTACATGGATCTTGCACTTAATTTAAATCTCTTTCACTTAACGGTCACTACAAATCATTGACACGAATCAAAAAGCCTATGGTTGCAAGTTCACTAATTAGCAATCTCAATCTAAAATTCAAATCTTCTCCACTTGTCAACCGCAATACGTGAATCCAAAACCTATAACTCACTAATACAAAATGCTAAGAACAAGCGAATTAAATAGCAAACAAACAAAAGGAAAGGAAAGCAAGAATAGAATTGAATCACACTTGAATATCAA
>QLOD02000013.1:22415623-22439047 GCA_003260245.2 Sideroxylon spinosum | reverse complement strand
TTTTAGTGAAAGTTTTTAGAGGAGTTTCCTGTGTGGATTTCCTCGCCACATATATTGTCTTCCGTTTTTAATTATTTGTGTGATTGATTGTGTTGGGATATTTAGTACACGTGTGTTTTTTCAAAGGTGTTAAGCCATTATTGTTCGAATAGCTGTTTGAATGCCTAGAAATGACCTCCTACTCAGATGGTTGTCCAGACGATAGTGTTGGGTGTTCTAGTTCAAATTGCTAGTTCTTGTTTTGTTTGCTAAATATTGTTACAATGTTAAAACTTAAATCCTTATACAAAATTTATTCTTGGGAGATAAAAAAAGTATGAAGACAAGAAAATGAAAAGGGTTCATTATATTTAACTGATTAGAATAATATTGATTAAAAAATAATAGGTATTTATTTAAAATTATAAGCATAAAATAATTAATAATAGATAAAATATTATTTGATAGATTTTGAGGATAAGGAATCAAAGAGTATGAATAAGTGTATTGAATGGGTTTGAAACATGCTAAGGGTATATCGATTTATTTTGGTAATTAATAATTATGTCGAATTAATGTTATGTTAATTAAGCATGAATATATATGAAACTTATATGTCTCCTAAATGTACTAAATGATGGTATATTATACTAATTGATGATGATAATTTATAATGAACAAAATATTGTCCTATGATAAAATTTAGTATAGGATGATTTATAGTTTAGTTGAGGATAAAAAGATGGAAGTCAACTAGAAGGGGGTTTACCAAATATAAGAATATAAAATGTGGAGTTAAGGGATAATCTTAGCACTAGAATTATGAAATTTAATTCTTATGATGAGATGTCTTAGTGGTAGGCGGTGCTAGTTTTAATGAAATAAAGAGGATGAATAATGATGGTGATCTGATAGTTGATCTTAAAGAAATTTATTATTAAAAAGTTAGAACATAAAACTTATATCCAAAGTAAATATATGAGATTGGATATTAAGTTATAAAGAGTGTAGATTGTCAAGGTTCAAAGTACTATCTTTAGTTGATTGGTTGAAAGATAAATAAAGGATAAATGATATAAAGATATTAGAAATTATAATAGGAAAATATTACGTGCAAAATAGTGTATAAAATTTTTTACTATCACTGGAAAATTGGAAATGGAATGATTTTAGCATGTTAACAATATTTATATGACATTTTTGGTCAAATCAATAATCATAACATAACAAATGATGTAACCCTAATTTATGCACATAATATGCTCAATCACATATGATCATCAATAAATAATAATCCTTAACATAAGTGAAAATATGCTATTTTCAAGCGTTCTTGACTTCATTTGTCATAATTTTATAAGCCTTGATGATTTGGGGTAAAATCATTAAATATCATAAAATAGGGGCAAAGGCATTCAATGGATAGTGGTACAAGCTTTTAAGAAATTAACCTTGCCTATGTATTCGAACCTTAATCGAATGGTAGCAAGCATCCAAATGCAGTTTGAATTGGATTAGGTGTTTGAACACCGTTTGGATGGTGTCAGCGTCAAAACCTAATCTGAATGAGATCAAGCATTCGAATGCCATCAAGCATCCAAATGAAAATAAACCAAAATCAGATTATGAGTTTGTGTGTTTATCAAACCCTGTACTCCAAAACTACCAAATCAACAATTTAACAATATAATATATTTAAATATGTAATAACATCTACAACATGTTAACTAACAAAAAAAATCTAATTAAAAGCTCATGGATTTCACAAATCTCCAACATATACGCGTTATATATATAGATTTATATGCATATATATATATGTATATACTAACACATAGATCACTCAAATTTCAACTAAACCAAGAATGTCAATATCTCAAATTCATGCTATTAAGAAGTATAAACACATAAGTTTGCTCCATCTATCTCAAATTTAAAGAAAAAAATATGAAATAAAGAGAAACCTTTAAAACTCTATAAATTTCAATAGCTTGAAACTCTAAGTTCGAGCCAAACCAATGTAAATAGGCACCAGCATGACGATAGCCACATCAAGTAGGTCTAAATCTACTTGGTCTCACTCTCTGGTCTTCACTTTTTTTCTCTCATCTCCTCTTTTCTCTCCCTCTATCTCTCTTGTGTTCTTTGTTGGAAGAAGAAAGGAAAAAAAAAAAAAGGAAATTTGTGCCCTTGGCCCAATTCTCCAGTCCAAACATAATTTTAGATCAAATCCGATCCAAGAAAAAAAAATGAAACTCAATAATTTGGATCAAATTACTCAGCAATTTAGACCAAACATCATGTTTAAATATTCAAATGGCTTAGAATCCAAACAAATGATCAAAAAAAAACTAAGTGTTACGCTTAAAATTAAAAACAAACAAACAAAAAAATCAATTGTAATTAGGCAAGTCACAGTAGCAATTCCAAACCTCAAATTTTCTAAATTGATTTCTAAGTATGTAGGAACGTGGTTTCAGTTAAGTAAGCCATAGGATCAAGAAACCACCAATTACAAACTTATAGTCATAACATTGCCCAATTAATTTTGAATGCATCCACGTAAAAATCTATCAGTTAATTTTATAAAAATTAAGTGTGTTATTGTGAAAACAAGTGATTCATAGCATTCAATATACATGGAATAAAAAGTTTCGACAAAATACAAAAAACAAATAAGAATTAATAAAATAAAAAATGAAAAATAGCAAATAGAAAATTCACGTACAAATAAAAATAAATTTAATATTTTTCAAGTAAATTATCTTTTTCACTAGTAGATGGATTTTTACATCTTTAAACATATCCTTACAATATGCTTTTTACAACGCGAATAACATGTATAAGAACTATTATAGGTAAAACGAAAATTACAATTCAAATTTAGTTGGCCTAGGTTGGATTGGTTTTCTTCTTAAAAAAAAAAAGAAAAAAAATTGTGCGGGCAATTATTTTCCACATTTTATTCCTATTTTTTTTTTATTTTAGAAAGACACTTAAAACATAATTCAATTGAATTTTGCCTGTGAATGTTTTTAATTCTTAATTCCTTTTTTTTCCTGAAATTTTTTAAGAAATTTGAATAACATGTTAAATAGTTTAAAAAAATAAAATTAATTTTAATGAAAAAATTATATAAGATAACAAAAAGTATCTAAACGAGGATCACTTATTTTAAGGTATAGTTTAGGAAGGAAAAAAAAAAAAAACTAGATTTTTTATGGTTGGTTAGAAGTTAGCTATTAAAAATCTAACTTTTTTTGTGTTTGTGAAGGAAAAAAATTAACTTTTTAACAACTAGCTTTTTAACTTTTTGTTGATTTGATATTTTGTCCTTCAAGATTTAAAAGAAAATTAAAGTATAAGAGGGTAACTTTGATAATTTTAAAAAAAGATCAAAAAAACTTAGTCATGCCAAACAGAGCCTAAATAAGTTAAGAACAGAAAAAGATAAACTTATTGCGGTTAATAAAACATGGGAAAAAAAAAGTAGCACCCCCACAAATAAAAAATAATAATAAAAAAGGGTTAGAGATCTTCCCCTTGTTTGATTAATAGGAGTCAATTTCAATAGATTTTAGTAGGATTAAGCTGCAATTTAGTGTTATAACTTGATTGGCTTACAATTTGAGCCACTTTTCAACTTTTTAAGTATACTGGGACCCAATTTGATTTGAAATACTCCTCAGGACCTTTTCAGAAAACCACCACCACAAACCTTCCTTGTGGTGTTTGGCTAACCACAAAGATGATCGCAGATTTGTGTGTTCCATGGGTCAAGTTGGCGACTGATGAGTCACTTTAACGGTGACTAATTTCTTAAGGCCCAAGTCTAACCAAACAAAGCCTTGTAAACCCCTAAGGTGGAATTAGAACGTGGTCTTCTCCCAATTGTCTCCGAACACGTGGGACAAGGCACCTGTCGTCTAGCCTGCTGATTTTTTCTTTTTGTCTTTCTTTTTTTTTTTTTTTTTGGTAATTAAGTGTATCTAGCCTGCTGATTTTGACTATATATTGAGATGGAATGAATTTACCATAATATTTAACTTGGAATGAAAAATCTTTTAGTGGTAAAATATGAAAATATTATACACAATTCATTTGTTATATATATGTAGTACGAATTCAACCTTGATACATCGACATTGTGAATACATGGAAACATGTCGTCATTTAATAATTCCGTACAAGAAAAGTAAGTTAGTATAACTTATATTTTAATACCCACTTGAATGAAAAAAAAAAAAGTTGTTAATGTATCAAAATCAGATATATATAACTATATATATATTACTCCAGTACTTGAACTCATTGGAATTTTGGTAAATTTTGATACATAGATAGGAGAAATGAATTTAATTAATCATTGACAATTTTTTTAGCTAACCTTTTGATACAAACTTCTTTTATTGTTACTCATTGGCACAAGATAACAAAATTCACCTGTGACGTTCTGAAATTCACCGAAGTCGGGGGTGGACTAATAATGAGGGTGTTTAGAATCTTTATTAGATGTATAATTAAATTTAAGTCCAAAGGTCAAAACAATTGCATGACATTAAGTTAAATACAAAGTAAATGATCATGATAAAATATAAAATTAGATTATAGAGCTATTCTAGCGTCCCAAATAAAAAAAAAACATTTAATTCGAATAAAAAACATAAGATTTCAACTTGTTATTATAGTCATCCAATAATTATACAAACCGTCATGGTGTGAAATTTTTTCATAAGGAGGGTAATAGAATAAAGCATTAAACCTTGTTGTCCGAAATTCAAAAGAAACTAATTTTCTCGCTACTCCTCTTTGATTTTCCATATGTTAATTATCCAAAAAATATTTTACTGTGGAGGAGTAAACAACAAAAACCCAGTAATCAAAATCTCTTAACCTACATGCAATGGCCATGATATTACATTATATTGTTTGGTCTAGCACAATAATTATGACTAAGTGACATGGCATTTATGTAACTATTAAATATAATAGAAGTTAAATCAATATAAATGCATAACACTCATGGAGGTTATTTTAACTCCGGATGTAGTGGCTCTAGCCTTTCATCTGCCTTGACTTAGAGGGTTGATTTTGAACCCATTTGGATGAGGGCGGTCCTTCTTAGAGAAAGATTGCCTATGTTCTAACAAAGGGTTGACGTTGCTGGTTAGGCGAGACTATTCCTCTTAGAGAAAAATAGGATGATTTGATTATTCCTTCTAAACTCCATTGACCCCAATTTTCAAGTCACTGGAGTTTCTGAGTATCAAGGACGCATTATTTATGTCATTCTCATCGATAGTCTTTTCGACATTCCTAAGCTCATGTTTATTTGATTATAGTCGGTAAAGATTATATGAGTCGTCAAGACTCTATGTCCTTCAGTGTTTTTATACACATCATCATTCTTTTATTACGCGTAGCTCCTCTCACTAATTATTCTGTGATTAAAATGCCTAATCCTGTTAATATTTCTTTTGTTTGGAGGAGTCATATTCATTCTCATCCCTTTTCATTTGTTCCATCCATCGTATCTCATAGAGGTGATTTATTTAGTTCTGCAGGCACTTTTGGTCCTGACCTTGATGTTGGTTCTACTACAACATACTATTGGAGACATACTTACTCGAATCCAGGGGGAGCAGTAGGCATTGTGCATGGACCTTACTTCTTTCCACACCGGTGTCTTTTACTACTTCTTTTATGATCAAAAGCGTTAAGATGAGATGGCCATGACACTTACTCCTATTTATTCACTTTCCATATGATGTGTGTGAGGGATTGCGAGAAATCTGTACCTATAAGGGACACTATCTACAGGAGAGTGAAACTGAATATGAAGCAATGCCTTTGTCCCACATTGCATGGGTGTGAAATGGGATTGTACTATATATCAGGGTTTACGAATCTACCTAATACAAGGTCTTTTCTAGGGCATCTGTGTAGGCTTAAAAAAACAAAGCCATGAGGGTTGTAAAGGCCAGAACGGACAACGTTATACTACGTGGATTGTAGGTTGTTACAATGTGTAACTAAGTACATCACTTTGTTAGTTTCTTTCTTTTTTTTTCTGTTGATTTTTTTTCACTATCTTTGCCAATTCATGTCAAAAAGAAGAAGATATATGATGGTGCTTGATGATGTTATGTTTTATGATTTTATGGATGTAATTTAATGAATGGAAGTCTTTGTTTGGATGGATGAAATTTTTACTTATCTTGTTATTCTATATGATGGCTTGGTGTCTTTTGTTTAAGTTTGCAATGCGACAGATTCTTAAGCCCACAAGTTAAAATTGCTTAGGGTAAAAGTTTCATTTTGTTAAAATATTAATTTTATATTTTGGCTATTTTGACATTAAATTGCCAAAAAAAGAGATTATTAGGTATTTTATTAGAATTGGTTATTTATTTTCAAATTAGTGCTTTAATTTATATAAATTTAGGCGTAAGCTAAAATGTCAGAGTTAATTATGTTTCAAGCCTCAAACGATATCTAAAAAAGTCATTTCACAGGAAACTCATTGTAAAATCGCTAGATCACCACTCTGAGTCATGGGATAATACTAAAAGGCTTGTTTCAAAATTTAGGCCATGTAGAAAGAACGTGGGAAGACCGTTGGTAATTTTTGGAAGCCCGTGGGAAGACCGCACTGGTGAGTGTCGGCTTAATAGTTTCTAAACTGTGTTTCGGAAAACTAATTCGTCAAGATTTTGTGCCCTATATTTTCTATGATGTCTTTAGTGTTTTCAGAAGATAGAAATACTATTAAAGAGCAAAAAAAAAATTCAAAGGTTAATGGATTCTCTCAATCTTTAGCTACTAACAAGTTTCATTCATTGTGTGTGTGGAATTTGTAGGAACTCGAATCAGTAGTGCTTTGGATTCAAGGTGCTACCAAGGATTTAAATAGTTTTTATAGATTTGAAAATGCATCTTTCACTTAGAGATTGGTGAATTGACGAGTCAAACATGTTAGAGAAGAAGAAAGAATGAAAAAAAACTACCGAAATTCATTTTTTTTTGGTATTATTAGAAACAACCCTATTTGCAGGGTGAGAATGAGAAACCCCAAATAGAACATAAATTCTAATGTACCTATTCTACTCTAATTGAAGTATTTTAATCAAACTCCACACCTTAGGCATAAGATGTTCATTAAATCAAATTAGAGATATATTAACATCCCCCTTAACATAAGCTGCTTTGGTTTCCTAAACACATCCTCAAACATAGCTCCATATTATGGCCAACCATCAAAGGAAAACCTAGCATGAAGGACAAACTACTCAAATTGGGAATAATTATTAAATTTTATATACAACCTTTGTAACGAAGCAATAAAAGACCTCAATCATCTCTTCGTTGGGTGCAAATACTCAACTGATTTAAGAAATCAAGTTTATGAACTCTTCTAATTGATGAAATAGTATCGCAGCTGGATAGATGAGGTGAATTAGTTCACGGGCAAAGTGAGTGGGAAATCATTTTCTAGTATTATAAGGAAAATTACATGAGTTGCTACAATCTACCACCTATGACTAGAAAGGAATCGAAGAATATTCACAGGCATCACTGCTTCTTGTGCTCAACAGTTAAAACTCATTAGAGAGGAGATTTGGTGGAAGGCATCCCAATTTGCTAATGTACATAATACAATTATAAATTTAGATATATGCAATAATTAGAGAATACATATTAGAGTAAAATGTAATACTGGGGCAATTCTCTCGTGGTTTTGTATTTTTTTTCTCTCATCATGCAAATGAAAGCTTACTTACCCCAAAAAAAAAAAAAAAAAAAGAAAAAGAAAAAGAAAAAGAAAAAAAATCCCCCTCAAACTAAGATAGTATAAAAGGGACGAACTTAAGCTTGGACATTAACAAATTGGCTGAAGGTGACGTTGGAAGAGGAATAGTGGCACGGAAGCTGAGCGAATTGTAGGGGCTAAAATAGGTCACGAAGGAAGATCCAACATTAACATAAATTAGGGTACATGAGCTTAGGTGGCCTAAGTGGCTATGTGTGGAAGTTGGTGTCATGTCCTAAAGCTCGTGGCCCAGTGAGCGAGTTAATAAGTCACACATACCATGCACATATCATATTCTAATTGTCTCTTACCCTGATCAGAGTCATTTACTACCCTAGAGCATACATCCATATCAACAACAATAAAATAAAGAGCTAATCCTTGGTCAACTTGACATCATTTCTCCAACCACAACCCAAATAAATAAAGAAATCAAGGCCACATGTCCTTTATAATCCAATCAAATGATCTCTAGACTTAAAAATAAATATTAAAATGCCAAATAATCAAATTAAACTTAAGTAATCAAATGCAAATGTCTACCACAACTTCTATCCCAACCAAATGCCCACCTAAGACTTAGTCTTAGAACATACAACAAAATCTATAGGGACGTAAATACTAATCCACTTGTGCCCAGGAAGTATCATAAAAGCATATATAATATGTAAAGCAATAACATGAAGCAAATCATCACAAGTAAATCAATATCTCCAATATAATCATAACACATATCATAAACAAGAATTAGGATCATCATATATGTGAATAACATGCTTCAACATCATCATATTACATCATTAAAATCAATATCAGAATCATCATCATCATTCTTAACACTATATCCAATTATTATCTTTCTTAACAACTTCATTATCATTTCTTAACTACATTCCCAACATCATCAGATATCACAATCATCATCATAAATCTCAAAATTAAACTCATTTATTATCTTTCTTAACCTCATCATTATTAAATCACAATAATATTCAAATTTCCATTTAGATCTATGGGGTCAGTACAATCAACGTTATCATTTTGGGTTATGATTAGCCATAATATACGTGATCATTAAGGGCCACAATTAGTTACAATATACGTCGTCCTAAGGGCCACGATTAGCCACAGTACACATCATATTGTAGGATAGTAACCTACTAGCATAAACACCAATCCCTGTGTAGGTTTTCAACCCTAGGATAATCTATATACACTTCCTATTTTCCCGTATCCTCCATCCTTGTGTCACAATATCAATCACTTTTCCTCTTTATCTTATTTCCTTTATATTAACATTATCATGCTCTTTTTATCAGCTCAATCATTTTATTTCCATATAAAAATTCATTTAATAGCTCCAACTCATCACAATAACTTATTGACATAATCATTATTCATATTAGCATTTCGTTATTTTATTGGAAGTATTTCATCTCATACTCGATCAAGGAGCAACATAATTCATCATAACAATCATTTTCAGTAATCTCAACTTATCCAAACATCAAACGAACACCTTCTTAACATCTTTCAATTTATAATTAAAATTACATCAAACATCACATATTGTCATTAAAAATGCTAGAACACCTTACAATAAATAGATATCAAGTGTAGGATAGAAATAAATAGATTAAACATTAAAAGAAACTAAAATTTATGATTCTGAAATATCCAAGGGTGCTCTTCTGTGCGCCTTAAGCGCCTATGCAAAGGGTCAGGCCACCCCTCGGTGCCTCTTTGTACCCAGATGGTTTCCCCTATTTTTGGTTCAAACAATGTTATATGCACTTAAGTTTCAAACTTTACCAAATCAAATTCCTACTTTAAAATATCATTTTATGTGTTGTCTAGGACCTATGAGACTCTAATGAATCAATCAAAACACGTTTTAGCCAAAACCAAAATCTTAGCTCCATTCCACTTTAACTATGCATTCATGCTTCCAAAATCCTAATTGAACATCATAATAACATTTCTTAGTTCCTTTCATCTCATATATGCTATTGAAAGCTAAAAATCCTTACTTCAATCTTTGAACACAAAGGCAATAAAATTCCCAGTTTCAGGCTTCCAACTTCGAGTAGATCGTTTATATAAACTTTTAATCCTAACAACAAGCCAATCACATAGATGGGTTCAATAGGTGTTCAATTTCATTTCTACAAAACTAATTTGAGTATGGATAAGGGTAAAACTACTTACTAAACCCCTAAATCTTTCGACTTCCTTCCAGTTCTTCTTTATTCTCTCTTGAGTCCAAAACTCTTTCTTTTTCACATCTCATACATCTAAATAGAACCTTCAACTTATTCCAAGTTTGCTACTAGGACCTCTTCTACTACCTACTCTGATAATAGGCTGCCATGGAAATCATTCCCATCTAAAAGGCTCTGAGACACATCAATTTGGCAAAATTCCCAGAGGCAGGGTGTCCCTCTACACACCTTGCATGTGTTCTTCACTCGATGATATAGAGAAGTGTGGATACACCCTAAGTGTAAGGCGATCATTTGTTGTGATTTAAATTTATAAAGTGGTGAAGTACCAATCATACCCACATGGAGAGGCTTAGTGAACACACAATTCTTCTTATCTCAATTAATAGGTGCCACACAAGGAAAACTAAAGAAAATGGAGTCAAATTTTGATAATGAAACCTACCTAAACATTTTGTTAAACACCTAGGTAGCGATAATTAAATCCAATTTGAAATATGTTGAAAAATTTGTAATGAAACTAAAAACAATTATAAAAACAATCTTGAATCAAATCAATTTAAGTAGTGATTTCTATGGATTTTCAAGAAGAGCAATAACTAATTAATTTTGGTAGTAAAATTAAGTTCACTTGATTAAATATGTAGATCAAACACTTAGAATGCAATAATCCATATAGAACATGAGAGTTCTAGGTGGCAATTAACATACAATCTTTAAGATTGAGCATGAAAATTCCAACTAAGTAGTTCACATATAATGTACATGAAATATGTAATCACAAGAATTAATTAAGAAATATCAATTAGTGATTTCAAACGATCCAAATAAACTAATTATGAGTCATTACAAATCCAAAGGAAATTAAACATTAAAGCACAAATAAGAACAATAGTTGATACGTTTGATGAGAAAGTTAGATTCATCTAATTAGAAACCCAAATCAAACACTTAGAGTGCATAATCTATAGAGAGTACATGCAAATTCTATAAATTCACATACAAATCCTTTAAGAAAGTGCATAAAAATTCTTAATTGATGATTTCAATAGATCCAAGCAAAGTGACTATTATTCAAAGATATATCTTAAGGAAATTTAAACATTGAAAACCAAAGTATCTTGAAAATCCAGATGTATCATTTACTCTCCTTGATTTGAATCCAAGCAAGAGAACTACTTAATCATAGTTGAAGATGAATCAAAACTTGTATTGAATTGAAGTATTGTTTACAAAGAAATTGAAAAGAAAAATAAAATTTTCTAGGAAAACAAACAAGATCTACTTTATCTCTCTACAACTATATAAACCTTACTCTATCTCTAACTATCTAACATAATGTAATGTTTTCCAATTCTTTACAATTATCCTCTATTTATAGCAAAACCTAATTGTTTGAAATGACTAAAGAGCTCTTAAACTAATGGAGAATTACAAAATTTCTACAGAACCTCATATAGTTTGAACATGGGTTGGCACCATTCTTCCATACTTAGCTAAATTTTAAAGAATTGAAGTTGCTCCTCTACTGTTGTGCAAATAAGAGTGTGAACAAAGTATGATGCCAGCTGATGTAGGATTGAATAGAAGGAAAAAAGAATCAAAGGGGAAGAAGAAGAAGAAGAAGAAAAAGAGAAGTAGAAGGAGGATGGCAGTAGCCGAAGGGGAGAAACAATAGTCAAAATATCATTCAATCAATCAATAATCTTTCTATTAAACCTAATTAAGGTTTAAATAATAAACTTCTAATCCATGGGCTAAAACACAAAAGGCCCCTAATAAAATAAACTCAATACTAATAAGGCTTAAAACAAATGGGTTCAAATAACCTCTAATAAAATAAACTCAATATTAGTAAAGCCAAAAACAATTAGGTCCAAGTAATAAATAAAGAAATACCAAAAAGAAATAAAAATAAAATCCTAATAAAAATTATTTCATTTTTTTTTACCTTACCGCATCATTCGCCACCTCTTAGAAAAACTCGACCCCGTCGAGTTAAAAAATTTGTATACTCATTCAATCGTTAGGCCATGAACAAAGAAGATGGTCCAGCTGTTCCCAATGTTCGTGGACGCGCGTCAGGGATGATAGAAATCTAGTATCTCTCCCAAGTCTCCCAAGATAGAAATACCGCGATTCTAGAAAACAGAACTTATAAATGTTGGAAGAAGACAAAAAAGTGACTAACTCGTAGGAGAGATTTAAGTGTAGGAAAGACAAAATCCACAGAAGCACTAAAGTTTTTAGTCATATTCTTCAACCTGATAGTGCCAACAGAGATCTCAATAATATCACTGAAAAACTGTCTCATTAAGGGAAATGATTTTAGTAGTATCAACAATTTCATCAAGTGGCTTACCCACGATTTGGTCGTTATCCTCATCATCTGAAAAATAAAGTCATCAGGATTAGGCTTATAAATCAACTCTTCAATTTGATCATCATTAGGCTATCTCTTCACTTTAAAATGGTTGTCATTAGATTCTCTATTCATTTCATCAATGACTTTTGGAATATTGGTAAAGGCACCACATAGAGAAGTTGAAGTTGAATTTGACTTTGACTTTAAATTTGATATTTGGTTAGAACAGAGGTGAGTAGAGTTACTCGGCAAATAGGATTTCTCCCATGTGTCAAACCTCGCGTTCAGTCTTTGAATGACTTCAGTGAGGGCTGTTATTTGGGTTTGCATCTGGTTATCGTTTAATAAGTAACTGGCAATGTACTGACAACTTTGAATATGCAAAAAAGTGAGTGGAAAGGGGCTCAAAAAAATATTTTGGAGTGTCCTAGAGTGTTTTAGACCTTTGCTGGATGTTGTTGGAACTTTGCTAGAGGTCACCGAGCACTGATTAGGTTATTGGAACTTTGTCAGAGGGAGGTGCTGCCTATGATGGCGTTTGCCAGAGTTGGGTATCACTGGAGATTCACAAAAGTGGATCTGCTAAGTTTTTGCTCACGTTACGTGAAAGGGTTAGGGATTTTTGGGCAACAATAGTGGCTAGGGTTTTGGCCTATGATGGCGGCTAAGGTTTGGAGCTCTTGACAATGAATAAATTTTGATTTAAGGAAGATTTATTGATTAAGGTTTTGCGCTGATACCAAAGTTGATGTACGATTGAATAGAAGGAAAAAAAGAATCAAACGAAAAAAAGAAGAGAAGTAGGAGAAGGGCAGCAGCCGTAGGGAGAAACAATAGTCAAAATATCATTTAATCAATCAGTAATCTTCCTATTAACCCTAATTAGGGTTTAAATAATAAACGTCTAATTCAAGGGCTAAAACACAAAAGGCTCCTAATAAAATGAACTCAATATTAATAAGGCCCAAAAAAATGGGTTCAAATAACCTCTAATAAAATAAATTCAATATTAGTAAAGCCAAAAACAAATGGGTATAAGTAATAAATAAAGTAATAATAAAAATAAATAAAAATAAAATCCTAATGATAATTATTTCATTTTTTTTTTTTTTGGTTTCCGTATCACCAACCCTTATTCATACCATTTCTTTATGCCTTAGAAAAAATATGAAATTCTGAAGTTGAGATGCCCACTATTGTGCGAACAAGGTATGGCAACCTTTGTCTGCACGATATCCTCATGACTTAGAAAAATTTTGAGTTGGAGTATTGTTTGAACCCTTGCTAACACCATCTTCTCTATAAATCATTTCTTTTTTCATTTTTAAGCTATTTTCTTCATTTTTTTGCCTTTCATTCACATAGGACTTTTTCACTTGTATTTTCATGTTGATTTGGCCTCCAATTGCCTAGATTTAATTTTTGAAAATTACAATCAATACAAAACACAAGTATATGAGTAATATGCAATAAACTAAGTCTTACGTGAATGTATTTATGCAATTAGCACATCAAAAAGTGTAGAAATATATAATTATTATGTGCTAATTACACCCCCAACCTAAATATTGCTAGTCCTTAGCAATGATCACAATAAACATAAGGGAAAAGAGGCAATAAGCAAAATAGGATCACAAAGTGTGAGGGTAACATCAGAGATTATTAAACTAATAAAGAAAACAAATAAAGAAAATCCACAAACTAAGAAAGAAAATAAATAATGAAAATTCACTTTTGTAGGAAATCATGACTATACTTAGCACGTATAGCAAGTTTTTTAAACTTCTAAGTTCTTCGAAGTGGACAAGTGAAGTCTCGTGAGGGTTTGCAGTGATGCTACCCACAAACATTTAGATTGATCTCATGAATGATACAATCTAATCAAGTAACTCATGGTTCAATTTTAATATCACATAAGTTACACAATCTCAGAATTGTATATATCATCCCAATGTATATTAAACAAGTTCAAATCAACCAATAGAACTTAAATATGCCAGTTATTATTATTCATTCAATTTAATCATCAAGCATACCTAATGGTGCAGCCTTGACTTCAAATTTCAACAAGTCATTCACTCACAAATGAATTCACTCAAGAAATGTTTTCTCTCATGGTTCTTGCAAGAATGCAAATTCAAAGAAGTGCACTGAACCTAGTCAAGACATGAATGAAAGAATTAACATATAACGAGTGGCATAGCTCCATGAAAGGATATCTCAATGCATTATTAAATGAAAACACTATAATCCATATGAAATGGATTAATGCGCCATGAGTATCATTCCCTTTAGGTCCATTAGGTCTTTACTAGGTTGTAGCTTGGCTTTTAGGAATTGGTTAGACAATAAAGGATAGGAAATTTCAAAGTGCATGTCTAGGGATATCATAAAAGTGCTTCCAACTCATCCTTTTAGACACTGCGAATGCCAACCATGAAGTTTTATTGAATTGTAACTATTTTATTTCCTTTTTTTTCCCATTGGACTAAAACAAATTATGCTTAAGAAATTCCATTTCTTATATTTAGTTTCTTTTTTCTTTTTTCTTTTTTTTCTTCTTTTACTTTTATTTTTTTAATTAAATTTCTCTTTATTCCTAGCACATTTCTTTCCCATTTCAATCATCTTCCTTATAACACCCATCAATATTAAACAATAATGCACTTAAAATTTTGTGACATGTGAGGGTTGGCTTAAATATAAATAGCGCTAAAGTGTCATATATGAGACTAGAAAATCCATTTTTTAATAGGTTTCAAAGTGGCTCCAAATTTAATTTAATCAAAAGAATGGATTAAGGTTTCAAAAATAGAAAAGGTGGCCTACCACTACTCCATAGGTTCATAACAACTCATAAGATGCATTGATACACTTATGCAAGTCAATAAAGTGCCTTATGCGCATTGAGACCAAAACAAGTAAGTGTGATGAAGTTATTTAAAGAATAGTGAGATGAACAAAAGATAGAGCATGAAGTATGTAACTTTCAAAAACAGGGATGTGGCTCAAAAACTCAGACAATAGGGTTCAAGTCTCCACATATGTCATGGCATACTCAATTAACTAAATCTATGAGCAACAATCCTTAACACATTCTCATCCATGATCTCAAAAGACATATTCTCAAGGCATTAGGAAATTATACACTGAACTTGAATCGTGCACCTTATTCAATATTGAAACCAAATCACTAGTTACTTTTATGGAAATATACTAATACAAAACCAATGAAGGGAGGTATGCAAGGTTCAATTCATGCTAAGTCAAGTCAATTAGGCTCAAATATACTTCAATTTTGAAAAAAAATTGACAATTTTTATTGCAATAAAAGCATAAATTCATCATGTGAATCCTAACCCCCAACAAAAATTATACATTGTCCTCAGTGTAACAACCATGAAGCAAATATGGGTCAACAGTGTGAAAGTGAGCATGATGAAGAGCATAAAACCATAGTCATTTAAGGCACAAATCAATAAATCGAGCATAAGTAGAAAACAAGTATGCACACAATATTTAAACTACTAAAGGCATCACCTAATCCAACCCAGAACCTATATTTTACGGCACTCCTAATAACAAGTATATATAATCATTAAGTACCAAAATGGAAGTGCGAGATTAAGGAAGAGAGAGATGGAGAATATAACCTCAAGGGTTTTCTTATTTAAAGGAAAGAAATATTACAAAAAGAAATTGTTAGAAATAAAAGAAAAAAATAAAACAATAAAAATTTAGTAAGTAAAAGAAAATAAAAAATAAGCAAATAAGCAAAAATAAAACTAACAAGAAATGAGAAAATAAGAAAAATAAAAATCTACCTACTTGTACAAGGAAAATAAAAAAAGAAGGGTTAGCGAACACCTACCCTATCCTAAGCCTTACCAAATGGTTTTATTGACAAAATGTTATCTCGGGACCCATAAGGGACTAAAGATGGGTAAACTCTTGGTCTATGTGACATTAGAGATAATATGGCCAAGTAGGGTCCATAACACCTCAGATAAGGCCCAAAATTAAGATCAAATGTGAACATGGAATGCTCTAATAGACACTCAACACCAAGAAAATCTATGTGCGCTACCTCTTTGGGATATCTTACCACCTTCCCTACCCACTTGTGGTCAGTTTCATACACGTCACTCACTAGACCCCAAATAGGATTCTCAGGTAGAGATAAATCAAGAGATGAGAAGTGTATATTACTCTCACTCTCAGGTGCACAAAGGGAGTGATATGGGTGAGAATGACACCAAACAAAACTCCTTAAGCCAAATAACATGTCCACTCTCAGAATGAGTCTTAAGACTTTGAAGAACGGCTTAAATGATCAGGGTGAGATGAGCATCATGCTCGGGGGTGGTGATAGGTGAAGAACATGCACTAGTTATGGGATTCACAGGCACTGGACTAATGTCCACCGGACTCTAAGTGTGGGTGAATGAAGGTACATAATCAAAAGAGTCTAAGACAATTGGAGTCACCAACTTTACCTTCATACCATCCCCTAAATCGATAGTCTATAAAGGTGTATCATCATTAAACAAAGGCCAATCAACTTTGGAAGTATAAGTGAGTGATGTAGGGCTAGGATAATCAGTGAAACTGTATGGGGCTTGAATGTGGTAACCTTAGGCAATGTGTCTTCAACAACCTCACTATTTCTCTTAAGAGTCTCAAAAAGAGTGTTACTCGATGAATGTTTGAGGTCTTGGGGACAAGTTTCCTAAAAAACTTTAAAAAGTGTGTCTAAGTTAGAACAAGACTTGATGGTAGACTCTAAAGATAGGCATCATATGCCAATGAAGTCTCACGACCATGATATGCAGTCTCCATAAGTGGTGTGAGGTGTGAGCATATAAAGTCAGCATGTGATGTGGTGTCAAATGTGCTAGATGCAATGGTATGATCAAAATCTCCCTTAGGTCGCAAGTTCTCATAAAAAGACTCAAGATAATACCATGCCATGTCTGGTATAAGATCAAGAATCTCTTCAAGAGTGTGATGCATGTCTGGGCACAAACCATAGAAGAAGTAACTCAAAATACACACCAACGCTAAATGATAGCTTGGGTAGGATTGTAAAATATTATTGAATCTTTCCCAACATTCATAAAAAGTCTTAACCTCGTTTTGATAAAAAGATTTTAATTGAAATTGGAGGATGTATATCCGATGGATGGTGGAAAAGTGAAAGGAAAATGCATTCGGCAAGTCCTCCAAGACTAAATCGGTGAATTAAAAGCATAGTATCAATCCAAAGCAACCTCATGCAAAGACATAGGGAAACAATCAAGCATAAAATCATAATTCAAGCAACCATTAGTTCTATGCATACATGCTAACTCCAAATTTGCAAGATAGGCCCGAGGGTCCTCATGCTCATGGCCAAAATATGAAGGTAGCGTACGTGTGGTTTCTAAAACAAAGTGTGTGCCGTAAATTCCTCCTAGATAACCAACATATAGGTGGGTGGTGTTTGGTGAATCGTATGTGCATGCACTAAAATCCATGTTCATCATTCAAAGTCTAACAATTAAAGAGAGGAAATAAAAATAGAAAAAACTAAGCTAAATATGCAAACTAAACTAAATACAATGCAAACTAACTAAAGGGCAAGCAAATGCAATGTAATACAATGAAAAAAAAATACTAACTAAGAGAATAGAGATAGGAAAGTGTATTCTCAATTGCTTGATACGAGTCAATCCTAGCTTCGAATTGTGTGTAAATAATTGCTCTCCCTGATAACGACGCTAAAATTGCTTGTGCTCTTCCTTTGATGATAGAAAGAAGTGTGGATATAACCCAAGTACAAGGTGATCAGTTATACCAATTTAAATTTATAAAACGGTAAAGCACCAGTCGTACCCATAAGGAGAGGCTTAGTAAACACATAATTCTTCTTCTCTCGATTAGTAGGTGTCACATAAGAAAAATTAAGGAACATAGAGTTGAATTTTGAAAATGATATCTACCAAAGCATTTCGTTAAATACCTAAGCTGCGGTAATTAAATCCAATTTGAAATAAGGTCAAGACAATGTAATGAAACTAAAAACAAATATAAAAACAATCTTAGATCAAACCAATTCAAGTAGTGATTTTTATTGATTTCAAGGAGAATAATGACTAATCAATTTGGTTGTAAAATTAAGTTCACTTGATTAAATCTCTGGATCAAACGCTTGGAATGCAATAATCCACATAGAATAAATGAAAGTTCTAGGTAGCAATCCGCATACAAAATCTTTAAGATCGGGTATGAAAATTCCAATTAAGTAACTCTCATATAATATACATGGAATATACAATCACAAGAATTAATCAAGAAATATCAACTAGTGATTTCAAAAGATCCAAACAAACTAATCATCATTCGTTGCAAATCCAAAGGAAATTAAACATTAAAGCGCAATTAAGAACAAAAATTGATAAGTTTAGTGAGAAAGTTAGGTTCATCTAATTGGAAATCCAAATTAAATACTTAAAGTGCATAATCTATAGAAATTACATGCAAATTCTATATTAACAATTCACATAAAAATCCTTCAAGAAAGTGCATGAAAATTCTAACTAACAACTCACCTATAAACGATATAAACTATACAAACAAGCTTGATCGAGAATTCTCAATTGATGATTTCAATAAATCCAAACAAATCAACTATTATTCAAAGATAATTCTTAAGAAAATTTAAACGTTGAAAATCAAAGTACCTTGAAAATCCACATACAACATATACTCTCTTCTATTTGAATCGAAGCAAGAGAACTACTCAATCGTAGTCAGAGATGAAATAAAACTTATATTGAATTGAAGTATTGTTTACCAAGAAATTGAAAAGGAAAACGAAATTTTTTAGGAAAACAAACAATATCTACTTTCTATCTCTAAAACTATGGAAACCATATTCTATCTCTAACTATCTAATCCAATGTAATGTTTTCCAATATTTTACAATTATCCTCTATTTATAGCATAACCTAGTTGTTTGAAATGACCAAAGAGCCCTTAAACTAATGAAGAATTTCAAAATTTTTGTAGAAACTTACATGATTTGAACATGGGTTAGCACCAGGCTTTCATAGTTAGCCAAATTTTGAAGATTTGAAGTTGCTTCTCTATTGGTGTGCGAACAAGGCATGGTACTAACCCTTGTTCGCACAATTTCTTCATGCCTTAGATAAAATTTAAAATTCTAAAGTTGAGATGACCACTATTGTGCAAACAAGGCACAGTGCCAACCTTTGTTTGCACCATATTTTGTTACTTAGAAAAGATTTTACAACTCCAACAAGATTCATCACTATGGTTCAAATAAGGGTGTGAACAAGGTATTGTGCCAACCCTTATTTGCACCATATCCTCATGACCTAGAAAAATTTGGAGTTTAAATCTTATTTGAACCATTGTTAGCCCCAACTTCTTCATATTTCATTTCTTTTTTCATTTTTAAGCTATTTTTCTTCCTCTTTTTGCCTCTCATTAACATGGGACTTTTTCATTTATATTTTTATGTTAATTTGGCCTCCTATTGCCTAGATTTAATTCGTGAAAATTATAATCAACACAAAATACAAGTATATGAGAAATATGCCATAAAACTAAATTTTAAGTGAATATATTTATGCAATTAGCACATAGAAAAGTGTATAAAAATATAATTATTATGTGCTAATGATTCCTCGAGCACCCTTCTACGCCATTTCGTGTCCAAATTTGGCTAAGTCTAGAAATTTGCTCATTTCTTTCAAATTTCAACAATTAGCATCCTTAATGACTATAGTTGATTAAAACAACATATTATTACATCTAAAACTTGTTAAAAATCATCTAATAATATTAATGCGAAAATCTAGGATACTATAACTAAAAGCATAAGGAAGCACGTTGAAGGGCCGGGAAGTACGAGGAAGTGCATTCAATGGCTGGAGGTGCAAAAAAGCTCATTGAAAACCGAGAGACACAGAAGAAGCATGGAAGATGCGAGGAAGCATGTTGAATAGTAGAAGGCACATGGAAGTACCGAAGACATTGAATATACATGGGAAAGCGCATTTGAAGTGCTATATTTATTGTTCTGAGATGAAAATAATGGTGTAATAGTCGATTAAAATTGGGGTCTCTAACAAAAAAAACTGAAGCTGTAGGAAGTATCTCCAATAGAAAGACAATAGAGTCTCCAATAGTAAGACAGAAAACAGTCAGTAGTGTTTAGAACAGAAAGAGAATGAGATCTCCCACAAAGAGATACTGGGGTCTAAATTGAAAAAATAAGCAATAAGGGCTTCGATTAGAGTAGTTAGGAAGAAAATAAGGAATTAAGCTATTGCAATATATGGCTAAGATTGAAAGATGTGGAAGTGGGTTTAATTCGAAAAATGGGTGATTTGGGTTTACATAAAAATGCTATGATTTCAAATTGGTGACCAGCCTCTAGCAGCAATGGAAGAGGAGCTGATACAACTAGTGTGAACTTCAGAACGGTATGTTCTCAGCACTGGAATATTTTGTTTGACAACGATTGGTAATGCTATAATCTCCGGTGCCAATACTAGTTTACACTCAATTTGGGTTAGGCTAATAGAGCAGTTAAAAGCTTAAGCGGAGAAGTCTGAGGCTTGAAGAATAGGTGCTGGTTTGGATCTCTGCTTGATGCCGCAGAGATATGGGCAGTCCGGTCATTGGCAACGGTGGTGTAAGTTGGAAAACTATAACTTTTAGAAAACTAAAAAACCATGGCTCCATGTTAGAGAAGATGAAAGAGTGAGAAAAGCTGCCAAAAATTGTATTTTTTTGTATTGTGAGAAGTCAATCCTATTTATAAGGTGAGAATGGGAATCTCTAAATAGAACACAAACTCTAATGTATCCATATATTCTAATCAAACTCTGCATCTCATGTAAAGATGTACATTAAATCAAATTAGAGATATATAGATTAACAAAATAGAATCGTGGATTCAAGTCTATCGAGAAATGGTTCTTTGCACCAAGGTTGTTATATAGTGAAAGATTAGAGATTTTTTTTCGATTTGGGTTTCCCTCGTTAAAATTTGTGTGTTCATATCTATTGCTATTCTTGTGATTACAATTATCTACAATGTGTAGTGTCTGGATGATCTACTCTACAGAATTTCAAGGTCGAATCAACAAATGATAACATTTTGCCTCAAGAGGTGAAAAAGTCTCCCTTTCCCGTTTATGAGCTAACACCTTCTCAAGTGGAAAATTAATATTTTCATGAGTATAAGCTTCTATCATTAATGTAAACATCTTATATTAAGCAAGTAATTAATGAGGACATAATTATATCATTTTAAAATAAAATTTTATTACTTGACTTATAATTTAATGTTTTTGTTACTATTACAACATTTTTATAATAATATTTTTTAGGATAAATTAGACAAACTTAATCTGAGACATTTAGCATTTTAATATTTTAGTAACACTATTTACTTTATAAATATTATTAATATGAAACTGTAATTTTTAGATGCACTAGGAACGTCATTATAATATTTACATCATATATATTATTTAAAAAAGGATATATATAGAAATTTTAAAAAATATTTAAAAATATTTTTATAGATTTATAACATTGAGATTAAAAATCTTGGTGAGTTATTAAGAATGCCTTGTTAATCAATTTTGAACATTTGGATGTCTAAAAAAAGATAAATAAGTTATATGATGTATTTTCATTATGTCATTATTTTGTTTAATATCAGACAGAATATTAATGATTGTTAGTCAGTGTTAATGATATTTATAAAATAATAAGTGTTAGTGTAATATTTAAATAATGTCATATTTACCTATACTAAGTCAAAGGATGTAACTCTGTAATTTTTCTTAAATTTTATTCATACAAAACTTTTAAACTTATGATAGTTGGGCTGTATTTCTTTCAATGTATTAACCTATTTGAGCATTAAAGCAGTGAAATATGTATTTGTGGAAAAAATATGACCATTTTTAATGAAAAATTTATAATTTAATAAACTTTCAATATTTATAATTTTATACGCAATGAAAATAAATTTAACAATAGGAAAATCAAGTTTACAGGGTCAAAGAATTAGCCTTTCTTAATTATGAATGAAAGGATCTATTATTAACCCCAGGTGTTGGATGAGTTGGCCACGAAAAGGAAAGGATCTATTATTAACCCAAAGTATTGGATGAGCTAGCCACGGCTAAAGCTTAGGGGCTTATCTTCTAAGTCAATCAGTATTCGAAACTTCTCTCCAGCATGCCTTGGACCACTGGAGACTTACTCAGCCGGTAACTATAAGACCCTCAAAGACTCGTTGAGATATTAACAAATTGGGCCAGACACCCTGAGTCATCAAAAAAAAAAAAAAAAAAGATCTATTATTGTAATAAGAAGATCCCCGGCATACCTTGGGTCACAGAATGTTTACTCGGCCGATAACTCTAAGGCTCTTAGGGACTCGTCGAGGTTCCCCCAAACTGACCTGAACACTCTTAAGTCATCAAAAAAAAGAAAAAAAAGATCTATTATTGTAAGAAGAAGGTACAAGCAGTGTAATTAGTATTATTTATGTATAGATTCATGATTAATTCATCAAAAACTTAGCTAAACTTGCTTCTTTAAGAAAGAGAGATGTTTAAATATTGTTTAGCTTAGCTACAAGTTTGATTTATTAGTTTATATTATTTTTATCATATAATTTTATGTATAATTTTAGATATGCATAGATATTTAGATATTTATGTGACACATTTACGAGCACAACATACAAAAGAAAATAGAATGTTCTCTCTCTTAGTCATTCACAAGAATTATAGATTAATTTGGTATTATAAGTGTGGAGTTATGATTTTCTAATTTAGAATTGTGTATTTGATGCATTTTTTTTTTATTCATTGCTTCTAATATTATAATGTGATTGATGTTCTAAATTAAGAAAGTCTAGCCAGTCAAGCCCGAGTTAAGCTTGAGGAGTCGTCAAAATTAATAAGGTTGTGGTTGTTTTGTTTAATTAGATGAGTCAAACCATGCTCTATCTT
>QLOD02000013.1:22385045-22397452 GCA_003260245.2 Sideroxylon spinosum | reverse complement strand
AATGAGGTTCAGAAATCCCCACCTCTAAATTAAGATGCTAAGAGCTCAAACAAGTTAGGATGCAAGGAATGTGGTAGTTTGATGATCTCTAATCTCTTCTGATTATACTCTAAAAACGGGTGACTTTGGTGTTGGTAGGGTGGTAGTGCTGTTGCATGAGACTGAACAAAGCAAGAAGATGAAACATGCGAATAAAGAAAAAGTTGAGGAGGGTTTTCAGGAGATTGTACCTCAGCAACCGCCTGAAGGGCCATCATTGTCTTAAGTTGGAACAATAGAGGTATTGGCCAGGCCTTTATAGTTCAATATTTAAGAAGTCTGCTCCGTGACTATAAGCCTAATATATTTTTTCTGATGTAAACTATGTCTAAGGTGGACAAATTGTATAGGTTGGGAGTGTCTGTTAGCTTTAAATTTTGTTGTGATGTGGATGCAATAGGGTAAAATGGAGGTTTTTGGGTTGTATGGAATGAAACTTGTAATATTAAGCTGGTTAAGAATGAACGCCATGTTATTTGTACGTGTTACTGGGCACAACAAGCAAAACAAATTAATTTGGTTATACCTAAAAGGGATAGGAATACCGGGCTTTTTCATTTAGCGGCCACCTATAGGAAAGCTTGAAATTACATAAATGGGTTGGATATTTGACAACATACTATATGTTGGGATCAGGATAAGATTAAGGCTTTATTATTTCATCACTTTAAAGCCATTTATGCAAGTAGTAAATAATGCTAAGGCGTTGGGTAATACGTTAAGAGTTGTTTTGCCAGATTTGATTTCATGTTCTCGGAATGGCTTTACTCCGGGAAGATCTATAGTAGATAATATTTTGATAGTTCACGAAATTTTACATTATATTCAGACAAAGTGCAATGGTAAATCTTTTTTTACTTTAAAGGTGGACATGAATAAAGTTTATGAAAGAATCAAATGGGATTTGATTTTGAAAGTGTTTATCCTATACATCGGTCTAAAAAAATTTGGTTAGAAACCAACAAATAAGATTTTGATTGAAATGAAGTTTCTTGATTGGCCAGATATCACTTGGCTGATATTTGGTTTAGGTTTAGCTTATATTATCTTTTACATAAAATATCAGCTAAAGACACTACCGACTAATTTGTAAAGATATTCGGCCAGATATTTGATCAATTTATCTATGTCACCTAGAGGGATGAAGGTAATGATGGAAAGGTATCCTCAATTACAAGTAGTTACAATCACCATGGAAATTGTTGGGACAATTACAACCATCCCATCAAATAAGTTACTTTATGGATAAAATGGGGAGTTGTTGGGTTACAGAAACGGGTGATTAATGTCCTACTCAATTAAAAATTTTGAAGCAGACAACCAAAGACTGGGTTCTTGACCTCACATCCTAGGAGATATTCATTTTATCTGTCATTTTCTCTACTTTCAGTAGGAGTAGAATAATGTAGTAGTAGTTTATTTGTACTTTTCCTCTTATCTTCTTCTTGATGCAATAAAATTACATTTCAATTAGGAGTTCGATCTTCATCATTTACATACTTATTTGTAATGTCTCTTTGTTACTGTTCACTTTCTGATGATATTATGACCATGATTGTGATCCATATCCATATCAATCCTATTATACTAATCCATATTATGTGTAATAGTGTTACAATAATCCGTATTAGAATTCTGATACTCGATTCTTTCACTACAACAATAAACACTTTTAACGATCAAAATTTTGGTCACTAAAGGTACCTTTTTGGTCGCTAAATCTTCTGCCAAACAAACATAATTTGGTTGCTAGTTGGTCGGCAAAGGTTAGTCGCAGAAGGTATTAACAACCAAAAATATATTTGGTCGTTAAAAATATGATCCTTACCAACCAAACTTTGGTCGTTAAAGAGTAGACTTTTGGCGACCAACATATATTTAGTCAGCAAAAGTTTATCCTTTAGCGACCAAAATTTGGTCGCCGAAGGGTCTATTTTTAGTGACCAATTAGTCGCCAAATGATTAATAAAAAAATTTGAAATTTGAATTAAATTTAAAAAGTAAAAATTCAGATGTGGTGCCACGTGGCACTGTTCGGTGACATGTCATCATGCCACATCGCAATTTATATTGTGTCATGTGTCAATCTATGATTGCACCACATGTCAGTCTATAATTACACCACGTGTCAAGCTTACATTTTTGTGATTTTCTGTTGTTGGTGAAACTCGAACCCATACTATTCCTTTGAAAATTGGGGTAGTAACCCATTAAGCCAACTTATCATTTGTACATATGTTTCAAATCTTTATATACATAAACAAATTTTTATTCCTTTTGACGACCAATTGGTCGCTAAAAGTGTCACTTTTGGCGACCAATTGATCTGCAAATATGATAAAAATTTATTTTTTATTAAACTATTTTGACTTTTTTTCAATAATTTAGTATCATAACCAATATATAGAGTCATACAAATATTTAGTAAATAATTTATGAATAACTATTGTATTTAACTTATGTGTAACGTATATTTAATATATGTGTTCAATTTGATTATATTATGACTCATTATTTATAATATATTTTTCTTCATTTTATCTTTATTAATATTTTTAAATTAATTTGATCCATTTAAATCTTTATATGCATAAACAAATTTTTATCACTTTATGCAACCAATTGGTCGTTAAAAGTGTCACTATTGGTGACCAATTGGTTGACAAAAGTGATAAAAAATTATTTTTTTATTAAATTATTTTAACATTTTTTCAATAATTTAGTATCATAATCAATATATAGAGTCATACAAATATTTAGTAAATAATTTACGAATAATTATTGTATTTAACTTATGTATAGCATATATTTAATAAATGTCTTCAATTTGATTATATTATGACACATTTTTTATAATATATTTTTCTTCATTTTATCTTTATTAATATTTTTAAAAATAATTTGATCCATTTAAATCTTTATATGCACAAATAAATTTTTATCAATTTTGGTGATCAATTGGTCGCTAAAAGTATCACTTTGGGCAACCATCGACATAAGTGATAAAAATTTATATTTTATTAAATTATTTTGACATTTAGTTATTTTTATTTGTTTATTTCTTTTTTTTTATAATAAATTTTGATCACTTTTACCGACCAATTGGTAGCCAAAAGTGGCACTTTACCTACCAATTATTTGGCAAAAGTAAGGAATATATTATTAGTATTTTAAAGTCAGTTTTTAATAAATTTTTTATTTTTTTTCAAGTTTTTTAATGTTTAATTGATTCGGGAATGAAATTCTTTAGTGACTAATTGGTAGCTAAAAGTCACACATTTATAGACTAATTGGTTGGTAAAGGTAATAAATATCTTATTATTTTTTATTCAAATTCTTAGCAACTAATTGGTCGGTGAAAGTAACCTTTTAGCTAAAGAGCAATCTTTTAGTGACCAATTTGTAGTTAAAGGTTATACATTTACCGACCAATAGGTCGGAAAATGTAATAAAGATATTATTATTTTTTATTCAAGTTTTTAATGACTAACTGGTCGGGGAAAGTAATCTTTTTAGTGACAAATTAATTTTGGTCGCCAAAGAGTTGCTTTTTAATGACCAATTGGTCGAGAAAATGTACCTTTTAGCGACCAATTGGTCGCTAAAAGTGATAAAAATTTATTTTTTTATTAAATTATTTTGACATTTTTTCAATAATTTAGTATCATAACCAGTGTACAGAGTCATACAAATATTTAGTCAATAATTTATGAGTAATTATTGTATTTAACTTATGTATAGCATATATTTAATACATGTCTTCAATTTGATTATATTATGACTCATTTTTATAATATATTTTTTTATTTTATCTTTATTAATATTTTTAAAAATAATTTGATCCCTTTAAATCTTTATATGCCCAAACAAATTTTTATCAGTTTTGGTGATCAATTGGTCACTAAAGGTGTTACTTTGGACGACCAATTGGTCGGTAAAAGTGATAAAAATTTATTTTTTATTAAATTATTTTGACATTTAATTATTTTTATTTGTTTATTTCTTTTGTTATAATAAATTTTGATCACTTTTACCAGCAAATTGGTAGCTAAAAGTGGCACTTTACCTACCAATTATTTGGCAAAAGTAATAAATATATTATTAGCATTTTAAAATTAGTTCTTAATAAATTTTTTATTTTTTTTCAAGTTTCTTAATGTTTAATTGATCCGGGAATGAAATTCTTTAGCAACTAATTGGTAGCTAAAAGTCACACATTTATAGACTAATTGGTTGGTAAAGGTAATAAATATCTTATTATTTTTTATTCAAATTTTTAGCAACCAATTGGTCGGTGAAAGTAACCTTTTAGCTAAAGAGTAATTTTTTAGTGACCAATTGGCAGTTAAAGGTTATACAGTTACGGACTAATTGGTCAGCAAATGTAATAAATATCTTATTATTTTTTATTCAAGTTCTTAACGACCAACTGCTCAAGGAAAGTAATCCTTTTAGTGACCAATTAATTTTGGTCGCCAAAGAGTAATTTTTAGCGACCAATTGGTCGGGAAAAGGTACCTTTTGGCGATCAATTGGTCAGGAAAAGGTACCTTTTGGCGACCAACTTTTATTTGGTCGGGAAAAAGTCATTATTAGTGATCAATCTTATTTTGGTCGGGAAAAATCACCCTTTAGTGACCAAATTTATATTTGGTCGAGAAAAGTGGCCACCAAAAGTGTGATTTGTTGTAGTGTTTAAAGGATTTCCATCCCAGTACTCATATACATCACAACATATCCATCCGATGTTCATATCCCTATCTCTATTCGTAGCCTTGTATAGAGATTGACGAATGTGAAGTCCTTGCATCTGCAAAACAGTAGCAACCCACCTAATTCGCATCCTTAACTATATCATTTAAGTCCTTGCGACTCTAGCACACCTGTGCAATCACACATTTGGAAAAAAAAAAAATTGTGAAAGAACGTGCATTGTTTACGCTAGAATAGAATTTTGGCGCAAACAATTTTTAGGCGCACGATCGGACATTGATTTTACAAAATCCAAATGATTTGTGGATAGAAAAAGAGCGTAATAGTTTTGTAGATTAATTTACGTGAGTTGTTTGAAAAGTTGATCTATTCAATTTAGGCTAGAGAGAGATCAATAGAAAAGATAACGCCTAAAGCCACTGATGAATTATGGTCGTTAGCTAATGGCCCTAATCCAATAATAAGTTTATATTTAGGCTGTATATATAATGGTGTTCGATTCTATACAAAGGAACTAGAAAGTCATTGAAGAAGTCAAAATAGTGGGATGGTAGTGGAAGGAGACCATAGAGGACAGGCTCATGTTTTTTTATGGGTTTTTGGCTAAAGTATGGGAAATGAAATGTATGTTTGATCATCGGGTGGTTTTGTTCCAGTGTGAATGGTTTAATACTGAAAGTAGTAGGACTATGTGTATACACACTGCACCATCATATATGTTGGAAGTCGATGGTATAAAAATGACCCGTTTGTTTTACCAAATCAAGTTAACCAAGTTTTTTATGTCAACGATACAAAATTAGGTGGCAACTGGAAAGTTGTACAACGTATTGAACAACGTGGATTATGGGATGTACCAGAAATAATGAGTGATGAAATACATAATGATGAAATAGGTGATGTGTTCCAACAAGATGAAACCACCTCTATTCCTCCTGTTGTTACTGAAGATCAGATTGGAGATGAGCAATGTAGAAATGATGTTGAAGCTGAAATCATTCACAATGACTTCATAGAAAGGCAGAGGCATGATAATAGCTTCATATGTGATGAGGCGGATGATTTTGTGGGAATGGATCATAATGATTGTGAGTCTGAGTGTGATTCTGAGTCTGAGTCTGACAATGACTATGATGTAGAACCTTGATTTTATTATAAGTTATTTGTTTAAATGTGTATAACTTTATACACTATGTGATTTTGTTTATTTATTTACACATTATTATTATTATTATTTTTGTAAATATTTACTTACATGTTCATTATATATAATGTTGTATAGGTTGTGAATATGCCAGCCGGTAGGAGAGTAGGATTGAGTCGGCGACTGACTACTGATGTGACACCTTCAAGTACTCATGATGCCTCGTCTTCACCCCGGTCACCAGATAATGTTTACACACCTATGGCATCAGGCACGCCTACAGAAGGAGTGTCAACTTCTATTGGCAGCACTAATTTTGTTTTTAGCACTTCTTTGTTTATATTTTCATTTTAATTGTATACCTTCTGTATATTTATTTTATTATTAACTATTTGACATTTTGACAGCTTCCTCAGTCTTTTCACGTCGTGGCCCCATGAAAGGCTTAGGCATGCAGCAAGAGCTAAACAAAAATAACGGAAATAAGTTATTTGTTAAAGTTTGCCTAGAAGCAGGAACATTCATTGGTAAAAATACAACTAAGATTGCTAATCAGCTTGGTGTGCATATTCGTCTTTTAACACCATTACAGGGTGTTAATACTTAGACCTAAATTGATAGGGGTAACAAGGATGCCGTTATTCAGAATGTGTTGGTAATGCACTCTTTCAATTATGTATTTGTATTTAGTGTATATATAAATATGTGTTTGTGTTTTTGCTATCTATCATATCTTGCAGCAATTGTTTGACATTAAGGACTTCTCGAAGCCATATGTTCAAGAAGCCATTGAAAAAAGATGCTATTTTTTGTATAAGGACTGGCGATATAAGTTGAAACAACATTATTTGGAGTTATTGAATGATGGAAAGGACCCGTATGCCAATGCCCCAGACGCACCAAGGGAAGGAGACTAGAGGCATATGATTGACGTTGTTTGGAGCTCTGAGCAACATAAGGTAAGTTATTAGCCACCCATTTTGAATTCCAAAATATCTTTATGTTTCCTTTTAAGTTTTTTAATTAAATTTCTTCTAATTTCTAATTCTAAAATATCTGGAGGCATATAATTAACTAATTATGTTTTCTTTTAAGAAACGAGCGACACAAACCAAAATTAATCGAGCTCAACTGACGTACAATCACACCGCTAGATCCTAATCATTTCCAGCAAAATTGTCCCTTCAGGTAATATGTTAGCTTTGAAGTTATGCCTAATATTATATTTGAGTTTTAATTTTTAATTTACGTGCTCAAAGTGTTATTATACCTTGTTAATTAACTTGAACTGTTACTTACTAAATAGACTGCGAGCTTGGAGATGAGGATCTCCCATTTTCCATGTTTTACAAAGACACTCATTGGAGTAAGAAGAAGAATGATTACATTCATCCAAAGTGTCAAGAAAATTATGTATGTGCCAATTTTAATTTTTTATAATTATATTTTTTTAATTCCATTTTCCATTAATACTATATAAAATTATTTATCATATGTTTCAAATATGTACAAGATGAGATTATGAGGCATGAGACTGAGACGGTGGAGTCTGGTGACCCACGTACACGCCAGAGCAGCTTTCCCAAATGGTACTCGGAGAAAGATCTAGATATTTTCTTGGATTTGGGAAGTGTCCAAAGCAACAATTGAAGAGATTGAAAAGCTTAAGGCAAAAATTGATGAACAAAATGTGCTCATCATCTCACAAAATGAGAGAATGCAAAAATATAAGGAAAATAGAATAAAATATGAAGAGGATGGTAAGACAAAAGAAATTGAGACACAAAAACAATTTGAGCAGACATTTAGAATGATGCGATATAAATTTGGAGGAGATGTACGGGGGACACATCAACTTGATTTGGTAAGTTATTAATTTATTTTGTTATATATTAGTTAAAGAATTTTAAGTTTCTAAAATATGCATGGTTTGGTAATTGCACAATCGATGGAAAGCAATGTATAATGTAATTGTTGCAATATAGTTTGCTTTAGGGTTTGAAGAGTTGAAGATTCATACTTTTTGCTTCACTTTGTGATATAGGCATTATTGGGTTTCAAAGTGTGAGTATGTAACTGCCCATTTTATTTTATTTTATTTTAATTATGGGCTTTTATTTAAGCACAGGGTTTTGTTTGATCAATTAATAATTTAGTAGTAGCAGGTTCTTAAGTTGTGAACCTAACCTAATCATTTGGTTTAGCTTTTCTGTTTATTGGTGAGAATTCACATTCCAAGGAAGTTAGTTGAATTAGTTTTGGCCTTCGTATATTCCAAGGAAGTTGGTTGAAAAATGCTAAAGTTAATTTGAGGATTGCTTAAGGCTATTCTTTTTATTGAGTTTGTGGGTATTCTGGTTCTTAGTTCTCCCAATTTCCAAGTTTTTTGAAATTTGGGGGCTGAGTAATACACATTGAATTTGGTAATGTTGAGATTGTTTTCAAATTTGGGTCTTAGGTTACTTGTTTTAGTAGTGATTATATGATCACTTGTGTTATGTTTTAGTAATTTATGGATGATGTATTCCTTGTAGGAAATTGTGGTTATATTTGCTTTTTTAACTTCAAAAAGAAAAAGTGCATATTTTTGAAGTTAAAAAATTTTAAAGTTATTCTTTTTTAACACTTTTTTTCTTTTTAAATTATTGGTGCAGGTTTTTCTAGATAGATCATCATCACCTCTCAATTTTGGCAAAGGAGTTAACGGATCATACGTAAATTTTATTTTGAAAGTTAAGAACTAGTTAATTGTAGAAATTATTGTTAAAGTACTGTTTTTTCAAATGTGTTGAGCAAACTTGTACATGTAATGTTTGAAAACACTTTTTATGTAATTTTGAAGTATTAGAGGTTTATTTTGGATATAGTTGTTGTTGTCTTTACTTATGGATATTGTTAGATGTTGTGGATGACAATTTACAGGAAAATAAATAATTTACAAGAAAGAAAATGCAGGAAAACAAAAAACACCTACAATTTTTTTTTCCCTTTTGTGCATTACCGACCAACTGGTCGCTAAAAGAAGTGTCACGGGGATTTTTTCATGAACTATTTGGCGACCAATTGGTCAGGGAAATTCAAACCTTTAGCGACCAACTAGTCGGGGAAGCTCAAACCTTTAGTGACCAGTTAGTCGGGAAAGACCTGGTTGCGAAAAATTCATATTTAGCAGCCAAAATATTATTTGGTCAGTAAAAGTTTTCCTGACTGCGCTTTCCCGACCAAATCCTGACCAATATTGCTTTGGTGGGCAAAAATTTTAGCGACCAAATCTTTGGTCCCCAAAAGTGTGCTCTGTTGTAGTGTAATCACCACGCTAGAAGCAAAAAGGCTAACTATCAGCCAGGACATATCTAGTAGATGTGTTGATAAACATGTTCAATCAAAAGAAGATTTGACCGAAGATACAATCTCATCTGAGAGGTCAAACAAATCAAAGAAAATTTGGTCGATGTTACCATCTTATTCAGAAAACATTACTCGGCCGAGCAATTCAAGGAAGATAAAACTAATGTGCTCGGGGGGCAAGTCCCTTTTTTAAATTCTACTATGCCCAAGTATTTTAAAATTTTTGGTAAGTTAGAGTCTTCCAAAATATTGTTTCAGCTAAATAATAATCTGGCTTTTGAAATTAAGCACCCACACTAGATTTGTGATAGTCGTCAAATATTAATTTTATTTTAATGCTTATACAAAATGTTTATGTAAGTAGAAAATCTTTTTTCTTTTTTTATAAAGAATTTTAGACCGGTACATACGCATTTGCTCTTAAAATATATATATCACCCATAATTCTGTCTAAAAAGATTTGGTTAGATATCGGCCGATAAGATTTTGATTGAGACGAAGTTTATTAGTCGGCCATTTGGCTAATATTTGGTTTAGATTTAGCTAATATTATCTTTTACATAAAATATCAGCTAAAGATACTATTTGCTAATTTGTAAAGCTATTCAGCCAGATATTTGGTCTATTTATCCATGCCACCTAGAGGGATGAAGATAACGATGGAAAGTTATCCTCAATTACAAACAGTTATAACCACTGTGGAAGTTGCTGAGGCAATTACAACCATCCTGTCAGATAAGTTACTTTATGGATAAAATGAAGGGTTGCTGGGTTACAAACGGGCGGTTACTTTCCTACTCAACTGTAAATTCTGAAGCAGGCAATCAAAGACTGGGTTCCTGCCTCATCCTAAGAGATTTTCATTTTATTTATCATTTTCTCAGTAGAAGTAGAATAACGTAGTAGTAGTTTAGTTATATTTCTTCTCTGCTCTTATCTTCTTCTTGATGCAATAAAATTACATTTCTATTAGAAGTTTGATCTTCATCATCTCTATACTTATTTGTAATTCGTTTTGGTTACTGTTCAGATTCTGATGATGATTATGAGTAGGACTGTGATCCATCTCCATATCAATTCTATTATACTAATCCATACTATGCATATCAGTGCTATAATAATCCGTGTTCTAATTTTGATACTCAATTTTTTAATGGTTTTCCATCCTAACACTCATGTACAACGCAACCACATCCATCAAGACATTCAAACCTTTGTCACTATCCACAGCCTAGTGTAGAGATCGACTAATGTAAAGTCCTTGCATCTGAAAGGCAGTGGCAACCCACACTACCTGATTCTCATCCATATCTATATCATTTGAGTCCTTGTGACTTGGCACACCCACGCAATCACATATTTAGAAATAAAAAATAAAAAAAAATAAACGTGAAAACACATGCGCTATTTGTGTCGGAGCATCATTTTGGTGCAAACAAAAAGTAACGGTGGCTATGGGGTTCAATAAATTAAAACTTGTATATCTTCTGTCTCCTATGATGTGTTAACTAATGGAAAGAAAACATAATATTTTGAACTAGGTCATGTATTAAGGTCATGGATTAAGACAAAAGGATCTCTTATATCCATATTAGTTTATAAAGTGTGCTAAGGTGCTTTTTATTGCATTTGAATATTTGAATAGAAATAAGGTTTGTAGGGGGATTTTAGTTTGTAGAGATTCTTCAAAGGTGTCATATTTGTTCTCTGTAGATAATAGTTTTATATTTTAGGAATTTGTATGTCAGACATGTTTTTCCTAAAATGAATTTCAAATGCATGCTACCATTAAGCTAGCCAACTCATCGATATAAATAAATTAGAGATTATGGTTTCACCTTCTATAATGGAGAAAATGATAATTTTGAAGGAATTGTTAAATAGAAAGATTGTTACCAAACCTGGAAAACACGTTGGGTCTTTAATGGATTTTACACTACCCAAGACATAGCTTTTCAAGAATTTAGAACATAAAAATTGGCAAAAATTTAAAAATAGAAAACTTCTTTATTATCATTTAAAAAGAGAGTAGTGTTAGTCAAACATTATTTGTCTACTATCTTTATCCATATTATATCGGTGTTCAAGTTCCCCCAAAAAATGATTGATAATATAAAGAAGACCATGATATCATTTTATGGATGAGAAAGGATCATAATGGGGTTTGTTGGAAAACATGGGAGTATTAGTGATGGTGGGTGAGGATTAAAGGATTTGGAACATTTTAATCAACTCTTCTTGTAAAAGTGGCTTGGAAAATCTTAAAACAACCAAAAATGCTAGTGTTAAGGTTGTTTGGGAAAAAAGTATTGTAATAATAAAAGTTTCATGGAGATTAAAGTTGCAAGTAGCATCTCTTGAGGAAAAAAAAAAGTATATTATGGGAAAGGAGTTTGTTAAAAACAGGGTTGTTTTGTAACGTAAGATCAAATTTGAATGTTAATACTTTTAAATAGAAGTCGATTCTAGGATATGATAACCTTTATGCTTCTGGTAAGATTGTGGTAAAAAGATATCTTATAGAGTGAAAATTTTTTATAATTTTGTTAATAGATACTGGAGAGTCCCTATTCTAATATGCTTCTTCTCTAAGCAATTATTTGATATTACTCAAAAAAATTATGTGCCAATGGAGAACGTTGATAATGAATGGGTCTGGATCTATGTTGTGTGGTTTGGATCGGTGTTGAGGATTAGGATAAAAGAAGTGGGTCATAATAATATTGGTAGATGGTTTAAGAAGAAAACTAAGCAAAAAAAGATATCAACAAAATTAGTATGCTTATAACTATCTTATGGGCGAAATGGATGGCTAAGAATGAAAGGGTATTTGAAAGATCAAGGAACAACCCAATTACAATCTTATATGGTGTGGCGATATTTCGTACTACTCAAACAGGCATATTGTGACATTTTTTACTGCCTGAATGAGCATGTGGTGATATTTTGTACTGCCCCGAACACATATGTGGTGATATTTTGTACTTCCCTGAACAGGTATACATCTTACTTCTCGATCGAGAACCCATTCAAAACCGACTTTGTCAGTAGCCTCTAGATATTATTATTACCGCCTGGATACTTACTGTTGGGGAACGCGGAAAAACCCCAAGATCACGGCTATAGTGTATATAATTAATACAAAAAATTCTTTACCGTTCTA
>QLOD02000013.1:22259583-22282672 GCA_003260245.2 Sideroxylon spinosum | reverse complement strand
TATAATTCTACATTTGTTTGTTGTAATTTTAAATTTAATGTTAATTATGTAATTTCTTGTTATTTAATACATTTAAATTTTTGTCAATAATTATTTTAATGTGTTTGGTTAAATTTTATTTTGTATTTTATTTACTTCAAAAAAACTTAAAAATATTAAAATAATAACTTGAGTCAACTGGGGTGGGTGTTTGTGACCCTGGCCCGACCCGACCCGACCCGAAAAGGGAAGGGGCGGCAAGGGCAGGGCCAACACACGGCCGGGTCGGCCCGGGTCAAGGGGCGGGTCGGACCCGACCCGACCCTTTTACATCCTTACTTGTAATACTTCAGCTTCTCTGCCAGAGAATTCTTCAGAATAGAATTATACGTCCCAAGTCTCACTGTTTCATCTGCTGATATTCCTTCTCTTCCAGTACTTTCCAAAAAAACAATTAATTTCACTTGGATATTAAAAAGAAAATATAACTAGGAGATTCCTTGATCTATTCGGTTCATGTGAATATTAATTACCTGCACGTTGGCTGGCTCCCACTCCCAGTCTTTGCATGAGAAAATCTTTATTTTTATTATTTTATTTAGGGTATTTAGCAAGATTGAAATCAACAGAACAATTAAAAGAGGATTTGGATTTTGGCTACGTAAACCATTGACTACGAGCTTGAATTTCTAAGGGTTCATGGTCTTCAAGTCTTGTACGCGAGGCTTGTGATTCACTTCCATTTCTTTTGACTTTATGGCTCTCTGAACTGTCTCTTCTAGTGATCCTTTTGGCCATTCCTGCACATTAACCAGGCAATATACATATGTAGAGAGAGAGAGAGAGAGAGAGAGAGAGAGAGAGAGAGAGAGACAATTTCATATATACTTATGTGTTTATATGTGTATACCTTGGTCCGGCCTTGTTCGAAGAGCTGGTTCGCAGCATCGTAGCTTGGAGGACCACCGAATCTCCACTGGGTATTCTCTGCTGCATCGTGGATATGAGACCTATATGTATCAACTGCAACTTCTCCTTCAGTAGCCATGATATTGTAACTTTTCTTGATGAAGCCTACTTGAATGCACATGGACGCTATTATACATACACGCTAGAAGTGAGGTACATTGGTAATTTTTGTTAAATTTATTACTTTAAATAAAATAAAAATTAAAAAAATGTATGTAATTTAATTAGGAATATAAAAGTAAAAGAATATGGTAGTTAAAAATTTAAAATTTGGAAAATAACGTGATTAAGGGTAGTTTTTTTAAATTATTTGATTTAATATTTGAGTTAGATAGGATGTTGAAGAGTATTTTAGGAAATTAAATGATTTCACTAAAATAAAAACTTCATCAATAATTTTCTTTATAATAGTATAGATAGACAGATATATATTTAAAGAGGGTATTTAATTTAGTTTAATTTTAGAAGAAATTAAACTTTATCATCTCAGATTTTGGTAAAAAAAAAAAATGCATGATTCTAATTTAAAAGTTAATATATATCATGTGATAACCCAAAATATTTTAATTAATTTTAAAATTAATATTTAATTCGGTAATAAAAAATGTTGTGATTTAAATTTTTCGAAGCATTAATTAAATGTCAATTTTATTGTAAGTAGGTTGTGTGAAGTTATTGTTTTGGTATTTAAATATTTTTTATGATTTATAAATTATTGATTTGTAGAGATATTAATTTTTTTTAAACACAAAGGTGATGATGCTATGTGTACATATATTTATATATAAGAGCGTGTTTTGGTTAAATAATAAAAATAATATTCATAATGATAGTTAATGCACGATTAATTGGATTGCCTCGAGAGGTTGGAAAACGTAAAGGTAAGTAAGCTAATACCAGTTGAATTGTTGAAGCCACCTAGGAATTTATATTGTTATATATATACACACTTGTACGTTGTACATGGAGTAATTTGAAAGCAAATAATAAATATAATTATGAGGATTAGAAGCAGTGACGGATATAAAATGTTGTTATACTGGGATCAAATCAATAAATATAAATTTACACTTGCATACAATATGGTGAAAGATAACAAAAATAATAAAACTATAATTAAAATGAGATAATTATATCCAACATATAACCAAAAAAAAAAAAGGATATCTATCCAGTACATATCACTTCTCACTTAAAATTGACCACATTGATTTTTCATATTTTGAAATTGATTCATGATAGCTTGATTTGAAATGCTATCAAAAATCTCTTTCTCAATATACACAATCAAACTATAGAATTAAAATTAAAAGAAGTGACATGTCATCGGGATTTTTTTGTTTAAAATATCTCTTCTTTGGAATCCTTTTATTTAAAATATCTCTTCATATCTCCAGAAATAAAACTAATGGAATTTATTAACAAATTCAAAAGAACCTAAATGTTTCCTAATTTTTAATTTAAAGCTTAAGTTCCTAATATACTATCCTTAATTTTGACATTTTAGTTCTAGAAGTTGTTGGTAGGTTTGGTTCATTACTTTTCTCTGAATTACTAACTAATTAAAAAAAAAAAGAAATTGTCTCTCTAATTGTTTGATGGGTTATTGACATGAAGTAAATAGACAAATCACCTACTAAATGCCTATTTTTAATTGTTTGATGGTTTCTTGACAGTTGTGCAAATTTATCTTTCATTTCATTAGTTCATTGTGTGGGAACATGGAAAACAAATAGAAAACAAAGCTATTAGACATAAATAAACAATTAAAAAGGAATATTTTGTTACTTAAACCACACATAAAAAAAAAAGCATACAGTGCAAGAAATAGAGGCACACATTGCATACATTAAAACAATAAATTAGGTTTAGGGTTTTGAAAGTAGAAGATTTTACATTTTTTAAGTTTTGTTTCCATTCCTAATTAATTACATAGTGCAACAAAAAAGAGCTATTTCAACATATTGTGGCCTTTGTGGAGAGGGAGAGAACTTTGTGAATGTGAGCTTTTCGGTGTAGGGACCATGGGGTAGGGAGGGATTGAGGGAGGGAGGGAGAGAGTGAGAGAGAGAAATGTGTAAGAAAAAGAAATTTGTAAAGTAACTTTGTGGGGATTGTGGGAGTGGGGGAAAGAGAATCTATAAAAGGTAGGGAGGGATGGGAGAGGTAGGAGAGAGACAAGAAATCTATAAGAGAGAAATTTTTTAGGCAAAATAACTTTTTGGTATAGGAACCGTATGGTGGAGGAAGAAAATCTGGAAAGTGGGTGTGTGTTTAATATAAAAGTAAGGACAAATTTTGTAAATTATTTTAGGTATTAGGATAATTTATTTTGGAAATATATATTATAGAATAAAATTACAAAAATACCAAAAAAATTATACTATATCCTATCAAAATTTTGCTCTTTGCCCTTACATAAATCCACCATTGATTAGAAGTGGTCGGATCTTTAGTGTAGATTGGAATATGTGTTAATGGTATTTAACTCTATTTGACTTCTAATACATCTAATAACATTGAGTACTTATTAAATAATAACAACGATAATAATATAATAGTTAAAGGCAGTCTAACTCTTGAAAATGTGAAGAATTTAATTTGCTTTTGAATCCCATTCCTTAGGTTAGTATAGTTAGATATATATTGTAATGAAAGGCGGTAAGTTGAATGGGTGATTGGAAAACATGTAACTTTTAATATCCTATTTTTATTTGACTTCCAAAGCAATTTGCTACGTATATGCATGAAACTTATGTATGTATGTCCATATACATACACCGTATACATTCAGTATGTTAGCAGAATAACATAAAAAATAAAAAAGAGAGAAATAACATAACAGAATTCTAGAGACTGGAAGTAAAGTGATTAGGAAGCCTATTGTTGAATTTTTATTCTTATCTTTTAATACATTGATTATAGTGAGTCCCAAGTCAAACATAGTGGAATTGGTCCACGCGAAGTTTAGAATCTCATATTTAAGGTAGGGGTGAAGTTAAATAAAAATCAAATTTATTATATATAATATATTTGATAATTTATTAATTGGATTGTTTTTGCTTGTATGAATATGACTGTCTTGTGGATTGGATGAAAGATTTAAATAAATTTTAATTTTGAGAAGTTAAAATTTATTTGATACAAAATTTTAATAATTAAAATTTGTATATTTTGTGAAACCTTGAATAGGGAAAACAAATATTTTTAAAGGATGATGATACCAATTTATTCAACGATTGTACCAAAATATAGAATTTAATAAAAATTATCGATGATTTTTTATGGAACAAATATATACATTGATACACGAATTTTTATCTTCATAATCAAAATATGACCTCATAACATCATATTCTTAACATGGATTTCTATCTTATGATATCCTCTTAAACTTAAAAAAATAAAAATAAAAAAAATCATATCATAGATTCCAAAAATCATACTCAATAACATGGGATTTATCTTTTATTAAAAAAACATGATTATATATATATATTCATATGAACGATTATCTTCACAAAGTGTGAATTTGTATAATTCTAATCAAAAGATGGATATATCAACAAAAAAAAAAGATAACAAAGTATTGTATCACATAACTTTCTCCTTATATAGGCTCAAAATGTTTTGGTATTTACTTTGAATTTATTATATCTAAATTTATATTTTTTAACCATTTAAATTTTATTTGGATGTATGAAATATAATTTTTTTAAATGAATTTACATGGTATGCATTTATATTCACATACATATTTAGGTGCTTCCAGCATGTATGTGTATTTGTATATTAGTTGCGTGTGTTTCCGTTAGTGGTGAGAGGAGTCAAGATTTATTGATTGAAAGGTGTGACAAGGAATTAAAGTTGTGGTAGAGGCCAAGGGTTAGTTGATAAAAGTTCTAACTTTGGTGTGGGAGTTAGAGGAGGTATATTAATGGAAGATTTTTATGAGATGCATCTATTCGTATGGGTGAGTGGGAGTGTTTTGACCTTGGTATTTGAACCTCTCTCCACTATTTTTTTCAACAATATATTCCATAATTGAGACTCGATACACACTATTTTTTTCTTGCCCATTTTTCTTCGTGTGAGCACTAAAAAAAAAAAGATTTTTGTATCAACCATAATCATTAGGAGATAGTGGAAAGATATAAGTGTAAATTGAGAAACAAGAAGCTAGGACTATCGAAGGGTATTTTAGAAGACCAACTTGAGTTGACGGTAATTTATAAGAAGATATTTTCTTAACCATGTATGTATATATATATATATAGAGTAGAAATTAAATACGTATGTCTAGCATAATTAATGAAATCCATAATATAAGCTGGAGAAGATTATAAGAGAAAGTTATATGATATGATACTTCACTATGGTTATATTTTCATTAGATGAGGATACTTGTACTCCTCTATTAATTCCTCCTACTTCACAATAACTTTAATGATATAGAGTAATGTGGAGTGAACGAAGTTAATGAAGGAGTGCATTTATGATTTCATATATACTTTTTTTTGATATATATATGTATTTTAGTTAGAAATTTACAAATCCTTGCTTTATGAAAATAAAAATTCATATGACTATATATAATCATGTTTTTAATTAATGATAATCCTATGTTATTTAGTATAATTTGTGGAGTATATAATATAAATTATTATTTTTCTTAAGTTATAAGAAGATGCCTAAATTTATGTTGAGAACATGATGTTATGAGAACATGTTTTGATTATGAAAATATAAATTCAAGTATTGATATCTATATTTGTTTCATAGAAAAACCATCGATGATTTTGATAGGTACGATTGTTTGGGTAAAATGGTAACATCGTTTGAATGAAGTGATGTAAAGCTACTGTCATTCGGATGATTATGTACAACGTTTGGATGATAATTTGTGTAAGTACTGCTGTCTGGACAATGATGTATCAACGTCAACATAAAGCATGCTTTTTTAGTAACTTTCTTTCTTTTTCTTCCATTTTCTCTCTAAATGTCTCCAATTAATGTAAAAAGTTGAAAATACCTTCTCAAACACCTCTTTACCTACATAAGATATGAAATAATTTTCAATTGGGAATTTTTTTATTGAAAATATAATTTTGTCCATTTGATTGAAATTCATTCAGAATTTCACTATAATTGTTTTGAACTAAAGGGATCCCTAATTTGATTGACTATGGATTTCTTGAATTAATTTCATGTTTTCATGAAAGTTTTACTTCGTTAAACTTAAGCATGAATCGGACGACATGAAACTTAAGTTCGGGTAAAATCATTTCATAAAATTTATTAAATCAAAAGATGAACACAAGAATCTAAAATAGGAAAAGCTCTTCTATATGATGTTCTTTTGATAATGAAAAGTATGATTTAAGTTTGATTTTTGCTATAAGGGTCATTGAAAGTACTGAAAGAATAATACTAATGTCCAAGAGTTGAAAGTCTCAAAATCTGCGTAGGATGATTAAATATTACCAGTAGGCTAGAAACCTACGAAACTTATATATGGATTGTTATAGCACACATTAGTATTGGGATTGGAGGACTGCTTTTCCTATTAATGTAAGATGTTATAAACTAAAACTAAGGAATTAGTGTCATAGTGATATGTTAAGTACATCTGAGACTGTAAGACCAATTGTGCCCCATGGCTAAGGCCTGAGCATTTGATTTTAGTTTAGTTTTGTATCCACAAACTAATCTTGTAGAGTATCTGACTTATAATATGGTATTAATATGTAATGATGCATAAGATGTAGTAAGGATTGTTTTAGTACGAGATTATAGGATCATGGTTGGGTTAATATTTAATTGAAATATGGAAATTATGGATTTATTGTGAAGTTGATAAGACCCTAACATAATTAATATAGATTAGCTGTTGTTTCTCTCATATGATTATGAAATATTATCTTATATTCATATTTTGAACACGCGTGATTTAGTACTCACCCCTTATAGTTGATGTTGTAGGAGCAAATGCTCGTGATGGACTAGTGGGTTAGCTAGCAGGTCCTGTATTGATGTTGCTAGAACATTTGTTTTACATGCACCTAAATATTTATTAAGTATTGTAAATGAGTATAGTTTTGGACCCGTAATTGTAACGCGGTTTATATAACCCTTTTGAGGCATTTTTGAGATGATTGAATATTGAAAATATTGAATATTGAATTGTTTAATTTGCTTCTACTCTGATTTAATGTGATTTGCATGGTTTGGAGTCTAATTTTTGTAGGAATTTTCCCCATATCCTTGGGTCGTGGAATTTGGGACGTGACATATAATCTTCTTAAGCACATATCATGGATTCATGAATCATGTTTGACATACGCATTTAATCTCTACTATATATATAGACGTGATTATAAATTTTTTTTTATAAACATACCCACCTACCTCAATCTACATGTTGAAAATGTATATAAACCTCTTAAAACCACCACCAAACCAAGTTGAGCTTCTAAAAATTTTTTAATGGTCACTCTTTCGAGCTTAACTCTCAACTGTATTCGACTCACATTGATTTTTTCTAACAAATAATGTCGGTGCGATACACACATACTCTCTTTCTCTCTAGAGCTTATAAGAACAAGGAATGTAAAAGAAGGATGAGGCGTACCTCGGTAAGAAAAAGTAAAAAAGGAAAAAAGAGAGGAGTTTTATACTTACAGTCCCTCTCACCTAGGTTCATGCACCTATAATAAAACCTACCCTTAAAACACTTTCAAATTTTCCACGCAAGCCAAAATTTGAATTCCCATTAGTTAACACTTAGTCTCCCCCCACAACATTAAATCCTTTTACCTTCCTTTCCCACCAATAGGAATTCACCTCTTCTCTCAACCAATAAAAACACATTCATCCATATAATATATATACAAGCATATGCTAACATAAATATAATTAATCAAACATTAACATATGTCACACATACTTTTAAATAAAATGTAACTGATATATTTTAGGACGTATGTCCTAAAGTCATTTATTACACGATACGTTGATTTTATTTTAATAAAGAATCTTTGTTTAGTTTATTTAAAGTTTATTTATTTTGTATGGATGCATGTATTTCATATGATGAATGTAATTCTTAATTGACTAAGGAACTTGATTCATGTGTATGAAAGTGTTTTATACACATGAGATATAAATATAAGCATTAATCAATCTAGATTTGTTCGCAATCAGTGATTAGATGGGAACATCTCAACTAAAAGACTGTAACATTTTAGATTTTTATTTGATATAATGGTTTATCTCAATCATTAAAATAGTGGACTCTGAATCTAAAAGATTGGTGTGAAAGACACTGAGTGTGACAATGACAAGAAATACATATAAGTTATGCTATTTGTACTGATGTAATTCTTGTATTTGCTTTAAGCAGTCACTCTAAATCCTGAGATAATGATAGATCTTATTTTATTTAATGATGACTTTAATTCATCAGAAGTAAGGTTGATTACCACTAAGCCAACACCTCAATGTTTAGGGAAGTCAATGCATAAAATTAGGGAACAAACACTATTAAGAAGGAATCTATAATCTCATTTGAGATATAGATATTATTCATACCAAGAATACTAACTAATCATTAAATTCGGATCTAGTCATCTTAATAATATGTTATCAAAATGGTGATCAACACAAAATGATTAAAATAATACTTCTTAGAATTTAGAGGGAGGTATGACTTATATAGTTTCTTAATTCTAATTATCTTAACATCTAGCAGAGGGGCTTAATTACAGAATTAAAGAGTGAACAAGATGTTTCGTAAGATTATTTCAGTAGACTGGGTTTCAAGTTCAGTTATAACTTTTCAGCGGAGTAAGGTATAATTATTAGGAATGTATTCATAATACGAGATAATTATGGGTAATTTCCTAATTAACCAACTTAAATTTATTGATACCTAGTTCTCTATTCTTACCTGTATAAAAGGATAGTCTTTTTAGTTGCACATACAATCCTAAACATTAGAAAAGTTCTGAGAGTATCCTAATAAGAAAAAGAGTAGAAGATTTGGGAGTCTTTAAAAATCTCTTTTGCTACGTTCTTGATTCAAACAATATGAAATCTAAATTTAAATACAATAAATCCAAAATAAAATGCCAAAAAAAAAATTAGATTTTTACATAAAAGATTCACTGTTTATCTTGAATCTAAAATATAGATTTGATTCCCTAGAATGTTAATATTAGTTTGAGATCCATCAAGTAAAATTTTAAGTTCCCTAAATTGTAGCGTACTCACATTTATAGGAAAATTCTTAAGATTTTCTTCCAAAATTATTCAACAAAATAATAATACTATTTTAATAATTTAAATACAGTTTAGGTGGTCCAAGTGTTCCATATAACCAAGAATTAAGTTATTCAATTGGTTTTCATGATATCGATTACAATAGAAATATAAGTTTTGACTTATGCTGTAAAAAAAAAAAAGAAACTATTAACTACACAGGCAAATTCTGGGTTCAAGTTTAAAAGCACATAATAGATATTTACCAAATCTTTTTTGTGTCATTCCAAAGTTTAAATAATTCTATATTAACTCTGCTTTTTAAATATCAAAGTTAATGGTTTATTTGACAAACCAATTAATGTAATAACCTAGATTTAATTTAATTTATGTTGCATTTTCTTTTATTAATATTCAGTAAATTTAGATTCATTATTTTAAATTTGATAATTTGAAATTTTTTTTTATTTTATTTTAAGTTATCTTTAAAAAGGTTAAATTTTGGTAACCTTTGAAAAGATTTTAAAGTTTTGGGGAGAATATGTATTTTCTTAAACCCTTAAGGGAGAGTATGTAATTAATTAAATTATAAGGGTAAAAAACAAATTTTGCTGATGTGTATATATATATAGAAAACCTTAGAGAAAAAGAGAGAGAGAGAGGAGGAAGAAGCGGCGGTAAGATTCCAACACACCAACCTGCAGGTAAGGGGCAGAATCCCACTTACAAACCCGTAAGAATATACATACATACAGACATACATATATATATAAAACCTTTTGAATGGATTGACAGTTGTACCTTGAAATTCAAATGATAAAGTGTTTTTGTCTTTTTGTGTGCACTGGTTTGTGGTTCACGCTTGAAAGCTGGGAGATGGAGATTTACTCATATAACTATGTATATTTTTGTCTTTATATAAATAATGTTCTCAGGACATTTTTGAATCAAACGTGTCATTGATTTTGTTTTAATCTTTGAAACTTAATTGAATTGGAGGTAAATTTAAAATCAAAATGATTAGCAAAACTATATATATATATATTACTACATGTATATTATATATAAGTATGAATGAAATATATATATATATGTGTGTGTGTGTGTGTGTGTGTGTGTTTGTGATAATAGTGTGCTTCTTTAATGTGTGTTCCAATATATATATAATTGTTTATTATTTTTTTATTAATGTTTTTTTTTTTTATTTTCATCTCAGTCAATGTGAAAGACCATTTAAGGATAACAAGTATTCATGAAAGACCATCAGCCGGGAGCAATTCAGAAACGAAGAAAAAAAAGGGAAACTATTTGTAGAAATTAGTTGAATGGTTATTTTTCTTTTATGTATTATGTCTTTATATGAAATTGAATTAGTAACCGGTAGTTATAATACACATGCATTTTTGCGCGTTGATATATGTTAGTCTGTTTAAAGTTAGCATTCAGTAATAGGTAGAAAAAAAAATTTGTGTTATGTAATGGATAGGTGTATTAATGATTAATAAGCTTTAAAAACTTAAATTTAAGGAGAAATTATTTAAGATAAAATTTGATGTATTTTGTTTAGATTAAGGGGTACTGAAAATATGGGATATACCTACTCAAGGGTTGAAAGTTCTGAAATCTACACGGGGATGGTTATCGAGTCCAATAGGCTAGTAACCTACAAACGAGCAAATGCCTAAGGATGGCATATTATATTCCTAAGACTTTAGTCTAGGAAGCAGACACCAAAGGATGGTATATATTGGTTGGGTCCTGTTTCTATAGGATAACCAAGCAGACACTGAAGAATGGTATATATTTGTTGGATCTTGTTTCTACGGGACAACCAAGCAACGGTACCTTAAAATCGAGTTATTTTTCGTTGATGTGTTACGTGGTGTTAATATATGATTAAATTATAAAGAAATTAATTAATAGATTTAAATTTCTTACCTGAGACTGCTATTTGTGCAAAGATGTTTCACTTAGTAGCATGCTAGGACTTTATTGGATTTATATATTATCAGGATTCCGAGCACACGTGGTATTAGTGCTCATCCCCTTACAGCTTGTGATACTGGTAATGAAATTAAGTCATGCGCTGGGCCTCCTCAATATGAAAATTAGAAGTTATTGATTTACTTATTCATTTATTTTGTTTAATTACATTAGATTTTCTTTAGAGAATTATTTTAGTGAATTGCAATAAGCCTCTGTTTGTGAGGTAATTATTAATTATTTTAGGAGTTTATTTGAGCTTAGTTTTGAAGACTTATAATTTTGTTTTGGAGTTTTGTTGCCTAGTTGGTTTGACTAAGGTGATTATTTAAATTTAGAATATGAATTTTTATTTATTATTCCTTTCATTATTCCATGGTGTGTGAGTAGGGCTTTGATGTGAGACGGAAAAAGTTGTTAAAAGGTGTTTTATGTGTTATTGACTCATGTACTCGAGTTGCAAAAATTCGGGGCGTGACAATTAATATAGATTTTAAGAAAAGTATTAGGTGTTCTTAAACAAAGTTTTACCAAACAATGATCTTTGGATATTTTATAAAACATCTATATAGCTCCTAAATTCATGAAATTTAATCTAAATTTTTCTAATGCATCTACTATCATATATAAAATTTTTATAATTATATTAAAAGGTTAGATAGGTCAAATTAACCTAAACAAAAATTGGTTGCTACACTGAACAAAATTTTGGACAACTGGGTTTGAACAATTTTAATAAATTCAGTATAATTTTAAAAATTACAAAATGTAATCTAGTAGTTTCTAGTTTTGTGTAGTTTCATATAAAAAAATTATAATTTAATAAATTATTTAGCTAGGTTAAGTTAAATAAAAATTATCAGGGGTCTTGTTCATGTAAACCTATACATACATATATATATATATATTCGTATGCAATTCTCTGCTCTTACTTTACTTTGTATACAGCCACTGGTTTGTATTCAAGTCACCATTTTCTTGTCATTCTATTCATTTATAGGCTATGTTCTAATAAACTAAATTTATAACTTGAACATATAAATGTTAGATTAAGTATATTGAATCATAAATTATAATCTAATTTTATGATTAGATCCTAAATTTCAAATATGTATCAAGCTCTTCATTATTTTAGCATAAAAACATAAATTAGAAACACAAAATATAATCCAAAAGGTTTTTCACCTTACCTTGATGAAGTTTTTGGTGTCAAGTTTCACCTATATGAAGGAATTTCATCCTGTAAATTGCTAGAACCAGAAGCTTTCAAGCTTCTCAACACCTTTTTTCTCTCCTAATTTCAACACCAAAAGTTAACTAGTTTATTAAGTTTTATAGTACTCTCACCACACCATACTTATTTCTTTAACTCGATGATTTCATCCCCCCCCCCAAAAAGTCTTCAATTTATAGGAAAATTTTTTGCTTTTCTCCTAACCATGTCTACAACCTCCATCATCCTTCACCAAAACTTTAGTCAAGTTTTTCAAAATAAGAGACCTATGTTAGAAATTGGATAGATAGTGATGTAGGATGTGAGATTTTCATTCGAAAAATCTAAAGAGGAAATTAGTTTGGTTGAATTTTGAGGGAGTGAATCATCCTCCAATTTGGCACGAAAACGGGTTAAGAAGATAAGTTATTGGATGTGAATAATATACATGGATCATGGGCTTGGGTCATATGAATTGGGTAAATAGGTTAGGACTTGTTTGTTCCTAAGAATTGACATTTCATATTATTCCCTCTCCCAATTCCAATTGTGAATGAAATATTAAATTCAATGTTAAGAAATAAATCCTACTAATATAATTTTCCTTATAACCAAATTTTTAAGTATATAAAAATTTTACCTCTTACCAACTTTTCAATTAACGCCATCAATAAATCATCAAATAAAAGATTTATAAAGGTTTAAAATTTCTCAGATATTACAAACTTACCTCCCTGAAAGAAATTTTGTCCTCAAAATTTTAAGCATTAAATAAATGAGGGTGGCGTTCATGTATAATAGTCTCATGCTCCCAAGTGGATTCCCTCACACGACAATGTCTCCAAAAACTTCGTACTAGTGGAATAGTTATCTCGCAAAACTTGATCGTGTTGATCTTCAATTTCCATTAACTATTGTTCAAAAGTAGCATCTTCCTAAATATGTAGTTCGATCCAATCAATTCTGTGGGTATGGTCTAGTTTGTGCTTTCAAAGCATGAAAACATAAAATACTTTGCGGATACATGACAATTGTAAAGCAAGCTCGTAAGTTACCTGCTCTACTCTCTGAAGGATCTCAAAAGGTTCGATCTATCGTGGAGCTAACTTGCCTTTTTTTCCTAAGCAAACTATGCCTTGTCTTGGAGACACCCAGAGAAACCCACATCTCCAACCTCGAATGCCAACGATCATCTACGTCTATCCACATAACTCTTTGGTCTCCTTTAGGAAGGTAGAAGACGTTGCCTTATGGTTGAAATTTTCTTAGAAGTTATTTGGATTACGTGACGCCTAACTAATAATGATTTGCCTACTTTAGCCCAACATAATGAAGATCGACATAGTCTTTTGTAAAGAGTTTCATATGGTGGCATTCCAATACTTGCCTAGTAAATGTTGTTATATATGAACTCGATCAAGGAAAGATGTTCCTCCCAGTTACCATGTAAGTCTAGAATACAAGCTCTGAGCGTATCCTCTAAAATCTAAATCACCCATTCTGATTATCCATTAATTTACGGGTGGAAAGCAATGCTAAATAGTAATTTAGTATCCAAACCTTCTCAGAAATTCTACCAGAAGTACTCAATAAATAATGGATTACGATTAGAGACAATAGAAACTGGCACACCATGAAGACGGACTATCTCCTAAATATATAATTCATTGTGTTATTGGAGTGTGTCAGTATTTCAGATAGGTAGAAATATGCAAATTTGGTTAGACAATCAATACTTACCCATATGAAATTATTCTTCCATTTCATCTTTTGGTAATCCGACTACAAAATCCATAGTGATGTGTTCCCACTTCTATTAAGCTATTGGTAAAGGCTATAACAACCCTGCTAGTTGTTGATACTCTACCTTGACTTGCTAACAAGTGATACATCTAGCCACAAATTGTGCTACATCACGTTCTATTCTTTTTCATCAATATTGTCTACCTAAATCATGATACATTTTGGTACTTCCTAGGTGAATTGCAAATCTTGAATTATGGAACTCACGAAAAATCTTTAAGTCATAGATTAACAACATTCGGGATAAACAGTTTACCGTGAAACTATAAACCTTGATCCTTGCATAATGTCTATCCATCAATAATCTCTACTAAAGAGATACAGTTAAGATGTCTTTGCATTCCGGGTTGTGCTGCTATACTTCCATTACTTGAGAAAGTAAGGATGGAACCATAACCAGATAACATATCATCCCATCGGTGTTAGGTTGATTGATTTTAATCGTAAGCTCGTTGAGGGATTCTAGCATCTACCGATGTTTTACAGTTAGAGTGTTAGCTATTAAGTTGGCACTTCTAGGTTGATACTGAAGTATGAAATCGTAGTCAAATTTCAATTATGCCATCAATAAATAATCAAATAAAATTTATTTATGAAATTTTAAAATTTCTCATATATTACAATTGGATTTGTTCAATGGTTCATATTACCTTTCTTTCTATTCATTTTGATTGTCTTTTAGTTAATTTATATGGAAATGCACTCTATTACTCTACCCATGTTGTTTGAATATATTTTATGAAAAATTTTAAGTTAGTATTTAAAAGAATGTGATAATATTTGTAATAAATAAATAATATTTTTGAATTGATATTTTTAAACACTCATGGATACCTGTAGACAAAGTCAAATAAAATTATTTATTTAAAAAAATGATATTTACACTTTAATTTTTTAAAATTTAAAAAAATAAATATTTAAATTAAAATTGAATTCTTAGTGTATATAAAACTTAAAATGCATGCATTTTTGCATTCTTTGTGACATCTATATAACAAGGAAGTTCAAGGGGATATTTTTAACTATTGGATTTGTTTAATGGTCCTAAATTACTTTTTGATTGTTTTTTATCACTTTACATGGAAACACATTCTTTACTCTTTCTATATTTTGTTAAATACGTTTTCTAAAAGTTTTAAGTTAATTTTTTAAAAATTGTGATAATATTTGTAATAAATAAATTGATATTTTAAACACTCTATAGATACTTATTAGACAAAGTTAATTAAGATTATTTATTTAAAAAAAGTAATATTCAGTCTTTAATTTCCTTAAAATTTTAAAAATAAACATTTAATAAAAGAACTTAAAATACATACACTTTTGTACTCTTTTACGGTGCCTATATAGCAAATAAGCTCAAGAAATATTTTTAACCGTTGAATTTGTTCAATGGTTTGTATTTTCTCACTAAACACAAAATCAATTTTTACTAAATTTCTCTAACTTTTTTCAATTTTCACAAACTTTTATCAAACACCTAACAAACTATTAAAGTGCTACATGTTAGTACGTGATGCAAATTTAAGTTATGTATATATTTTTTGGGTAAAAATTGGTGGCACCAAATGACTGTTAGTAGAGTATAGATATGGTAGTTTGATTCATTTACTTAATGAGACTCGGTTTTAATTATCTAAGATTCGATAAATTTAAACATTAATATCAATAAATATATATATTCAATCTAATAAATTTTATATTTTATAAATATTATGTCTGTATATTTATTTTTATTTTAATTAAAAGTCCATTTTCATTAATTTCATAAATAGGAATGGAAAAGTATTAAAAATGATAACACTTAAAACTCATTATTGTTCAATATATAATAACGAACATTAAATTATGAATAAGTAAGTTTTAATTTTAATTCATTACATAATTATTCTTTCAATCACACAGTAAATAAGATATTAAATATATATATATAAACATTTTTTGAACTTGTGGTGATTGAAAAGAAATCACATACTACGCCATAAGAAAACGCATATTTAGTGACCGCTCTTTTCGACCAAACCCAAATTTGGTTGCTAAAAGATATTCTAGATGAAATTAATATTAGTTCCTAAATGGTAATTTTTTTTTTCTAACCAATTAGTTACTAAAAAATTACCCTTTAGTGTAGAAAATAAATTTAGCTACTAAAGTTCATTATTTTTTTTTCCAATAAATTGGTAGTCAAAATTTTGAATAGAAAATAATTGAATCCTTATTATCTTTGACAATTAATTAGTCACTAAAAATAATAAATATTTTATCATTTTTTATACTCAAAAATAAAAATTTAAGTTTCTCAGCCAATTTTTGATCAGCAAAAAATTTAATATATGCATATATGCGCAAATAAGAACTTAGCCTAATGTTTAAATAATATAAGCTTAAATTAGAGACTTGAGTAAGCGAAAGGGGTAGCGACCAAATTTTGGTGGTTAAAAATCAAGTATGTTTTGCTCGTCGGTTTACTTTTAGTATAGTCGAAGGTCACATTTTTCTTGATTAAATATATTTTTGATTGACAATATTTTCTGAAACTAATTATAATTTGGTTCGCAATATTGTTAGCAGTCAAATTTTTGATTTCTTAAAGTTTGAATTGTTGTAATACTAATAATAAAAACTTGATTTGATAATTTATGTTAACTCTTGTTTAATAAAGTTCAAAAGAAAAAAAAAATAAAAAGGAGATATCAATGCATTAAACCAAGACATCCTTAACAAGCTTGAATTCGAACTTGAATTTCAACTCGATGGATCTAAATATATATCAAAATTATTTATCCAACAAATTTAAACCCAGACTCGAGTATAAAAATTTATTAATCAATAGATCTGATAAGAAACTCTAAGACTTCAAAAACAATAGCTATATTATAGGAGTAGGGAGTGAAAGAGGAAAAAAACCACACTTTAATTATAAAGTAATGCCTTTAAATAGGCAGTATAGCATAGAAGATAATAATGAAGCCTATAAAATAGCAAGACATGGACTACCAACTAAAGCACTACTCTAGACTCCTAAAGGCTCGGTCTTTGATAACTGAATCCAAATGACCAGGTCTTTAACCAACAAAATTTTTCATAAAACAAAAATAACTACTACTTAGCACCCTCCCTTAAACTGATATTTGCAAAAATCAGTTTAGGAACACTCTACAACACCTTTCCTTAAATTGTATCCTTTGAAGAGCAAACTCCAAGCATGCTTCGTAGCTTCACAAACACAATAGGCTTGAGGGGCTTTGTTAAAATATCTGCAATCTGATTTTCACTCTTATAGAACACCAATTCGATAACACCTTCTTTACACAAGTCCCGTAAGAAATGAAACCTCGCATCAATATGTTTGCTTCTTCCATGTAAAACAGGATGTTTAGAGAGCTTTGTTGTAGAAATATTACCACAGTAAATTAGAGTTGAACCTTGCTACTGATTGCCCAAAAGCTTAAGTAACCTTCGTAACCAAATAGCTTGACATGAACTGGATGCTGCAGCAACAAACTCAGCTTCAGTTGTTGATAGAGGCACTATTTGTTGCTTCTTTGATGACTATGTGATAGCTCCAGAACTCATCATAAACACAGAACCAGATGTACTTTTCCTATCATCAAGATCTCCAGCAAAATCACTATCTGAAAAACCAACCACCTTTTATTTTTCACCTGTTTTATACATGATTCCAAAATCTAGAGTACCTTTTAAGTAACGAAAAATTCTCTTTGTAGCAAGAGATGAACTTCTATTGGATTCTCCATATATCTGCTGATTAGACTGACAGAAAACATGATATCTGGTCTTGTGGATGTCAGATACATAAGGCTCCCAACGATTTGCTTGTAAATTGTAGCATTCACCATTTCTCCTGCTCCATTTCTTGTGAGTTTCAGACCAGGCTCAATTGGAGTTGAAATTGAATTGCAATCCTTCATTTTAAATCCATCTAGAATTTTAAAACATATTTCTTTTGCGAAATAAAGACGCCAGCAAATGATTGCATTACTTCAATGCTGAGAAAATAGTGTATCAACCCCAAATATGTCATATCAAACTCATTCATCATAGATTTCTTAAAATCATCAAGCATGGCTCCATCATTACTAACATAAATCAGGTCATCAACATATAAGCACATAATAAGTATCTTCTCACATGCTTCAAATTTAATATAGAGTGTGTGCTCGTAAGGACACCTCTTCTTTCAATTGCCCATGCAAAAACGCTGACTTCACATCCAACTGATAAATAGGCCATGAATTCTGGGTAGCTATAAATAACACCATATGAATAGTGCTTAGTCTTGCAACTAGAGGGAATACTTCTTTGTAGTCGACACCAAATTCTTGTTTGTACCCCTTTGCAACAAGTCAAGCCTTATATTTATCAATATCTCCATTCTCCAATTTTGTCTTGAATATCCACTTAACACCAATTGTCTTGTGTCATTTTGAAAGATCAATCAGCTCCCAATTGTTGTTCTTTTCAATAGCTAAAATATCATCATCTATCGCTTTCCGCCATTTTGGTTATTTGACAGCATCTTCAAAGACTGTGGGATCACAATCTGAAAATAGGGTAAAATGAGTAAGCGGATCCTCAGACTGATTAATTCCATCAACATCATAATCTTGCATCCACGCAGATCTCTTCCTAACATGTTGAGAACCTGAACTTGTTGCTGCATCAATAAGCTCGTTAGATTCTGCTACCGTGGGTGAAGTTTCAGCTTCAATAGGAGCTTCATTTGGTGGAATTTCAGGGACAGAGACTGTTAGCATTTGGTGTTGCAAGGACTGCTGCATTTCTTTCTCATTTTCATCAAAATCTGCTTGTATTTGTTGCTGAATACTGTTTTCATCCCATTTATAGAACCTTTCTTCATCAAAAATCACATCAAGACTAATGACAATTTTCTTAGTGATAGGATTATACAGTTTGTATGCTTTTGACTTCTCACTAACACCAAGAAAAATGCACTCTTCTCATTTATCAAGCTTTCTCATTTTTTGATCGGGAATGTGGGCATACGCTATGCAGCCAAAGACTCTAAAGTGATTGACACTTGGTCTACATCCATTCCAAGCTTCTTCAGGCGTCATATTTGGAACAGCAAGAGTAGGACTTCTGTTCAAAATGTGAATGCTCCGGATAACTGCTTCAGGCAAGAAACTTCTTGGGATTTTTCCTTTTACTGGAATGGTCCGCACCATGTTTAGGATTGTACAGTTCTTTCTCTCTGAAACACTATTCTACTATGGGGAATAAGGTGCTGTAAGTTCTTTTGAATACCATGAATCTCACAAAAATTTACGAACTCTTGTGAGTTATATTCTCCACTGCGATCCCTATAAAGAATTTTAATATGTACCCCTACTTCTTTTTCAGCTAGCATCTTGAAGTTTTTGAAAGCTGTAAAAGCTTCAGACTTCTCTTGCAAAATATTCTGACTATAATCATTAATGAATGTTATAAAATAACGTTTACCACCATTCAAAGTTGGATTAATGGGCCCGCATATGTCAGAGTGAACTAGCTTTAGTGTCTTCTTTGCTCGCAATGACTTTCCTTGTGGAAAATGATCCCGATGTTGTTTGCCAACAACAAATCTCCACATATTTGATTTGAAGGAATAATTTGAAGAAGACCAGTCACCATATTCTTCTGAGAGAGTCTTTAAACCATTAAAATTCAAATGGCCATACCGATAATACCATAGCCACATTGGATCATCCATCTTTACTGTAAGGCAAGTCTGGAGGCTTTTAATTTGTAGTGGAAATAATCTATTTGGTGTCATCTTAACACGAGCAATTAAACCCTTTTTTTGATTATAAATTTCACAAGCACCTTCCTTGATTATCGCTACGCATTCCTTTTCTTGCAATTGCCCCACACTTAACAAATTGTTTTTCAAATTAGGAATATAAAAGACATTTGAGATAGTCTCAATATTATCATTTTTAGTCTTGATTTTAACATCACCTTTTCCCATAACATTGACTTGAGCATGATTACCAAAACTTACAGTAGTACGAAAATCTTCATTTAAATGAGAAAAGAATGATTTACTACCACACATATGATTGCTACAACCAGTGTCTAGGTACCATATGTTTGGTTCCAGTTTGTTCTCCTTGACTTGAAAAGCCATTAGCAAGGTTTTTTCTTCATTTTTCTCTGCAAAGTTTGATTTCTCCATCTTATCTTTGTTGTGACGTAGTTTGGTATAACATTCGAATTGTAGTGACCAAACTTGTGACATATGAAGCACTCAATATTGGATTTGTCTGCTGACTTTTGTTTAGACCTAGTTGCTTGGTGATCACCTCGGCTTCTTCCTCTTCTTTGATAATCAGTAGATTGATAGTCTTCAGATTTTTGTTGTGAGTTTTTGCGATCTTTGTTACCTTTGCGTTTACCTCTTCCTCGATTTGATCTATTTGATGTTGAATTCGAATTGTTGGTGAAGGCCTGCAGTGCTTGTTCTTCGTCATCTTGTTTGATCAATATTTGGTCATGAACCAACAACGACCCTTTTAGTTCATTAGTTGAAAGAACATCGAGATCATTTGATTCTTCAATCGAACAAACCACATAATTAAATTTTGGTGTCATAAATCGAAGAATTTTCTCAATCACAGTCACATTCTCCATCTTCTCTCCATGGACTCGCATTTTGTTAGTAATCCCTATTATTCTTGAGATAAAATCAATAATCGATTCTCCAGATTTCATCCGAAGTGTTTCAAACTCCGACCGAAGTGCTTGCAGTTACTGTCTTTTTACTCTTGCTAATCCTTGAAATTTCTTTTTCATAGAATCCCAAATCTGCTTGGAGGTTTCTTTGCAAAGAATTGTCTCAAAGATGGAACGATCAATCACCTGAAAAAGGTAGTTCTTCGCCTTTAAATCCCTCAAATTTCGAGCTTCTAACTCTACCTTCTGCGTCTCCGTCAATACTACATCAGCAGCTGATTCTTCTACCCTAGAATCAACCACTTGCCAATACTCCTTGGATCTCAAGAAGTTCTCCATTAACATGCTCCAATGATCATAGTGACCATCACAGCGATGACTAGCTGGTTGCACAAAGCTTTCAGAGGCCATCAATTACTGCTATTGCTTTTTTTACTCTCCCAATTGTGGCTCTAATACCACTGATAAGAAACTCTAAGACTTCAAAAACAATATCTATATTATATGAGTAGGGAGTGAAAGCAAAAAGAAAACCACACTTTATTTATAAAACTAATGCCTTTAAATAGGTAGTACAGCATAGAAGATAACAATAAAGCCTATAAAATGGCAAGACATGGGTTACCAACTAAAGCAGTACCCTAGACTCCTAAACGCTCGGTCTTTGATAATTGAATCCAAATGACCAGGTCTTTAACCAACAAAATTATTCATAAAACAAAAGTAAATACTACTTAACAAGATCTGAAAATAAATATATTCTGATCTGATAAGCATCCGTTTAGAGTCCAGCTCTATTAAGAAAAACAAACAACACATAAAACAAAATAAATAAGATATAAAACTTATAAATGAAGTTCGGTTTAACGCCAAACAAAACAACTAGTGGAATGGGCAACTCTGAGAGGCCGAGGTACTAATATCATATTGATCACTTTGCTTGGCTTGAGATTCAAAAATCATTGGTCCCTTCAGTAGATATTCGAACAGCTCTGCTGGATCAAAATAAACTTCAACATCTTCAGCCCTTAGAGATTCATCCACCTGCATGTAGAGGTAGTAACATAAAAGCACAATATTTAGGGTAAAAAATTCTATATTATCATGTATTAATAGTTTAGAGTCTAATAATTTTTAATTTTTATTATTTCTACATAATCGAATATTAATTTTTTTTACTTTTCATGTGTTGTCAAATGTCATTACATAAAAATTTATATTATAACAATGTATTAAAATTAAACTTAAAATTACATCATACTCGAATTCACTATGCCATGATCAAATTTAAATTTAGTTGATTAATTGACATGTTTACTGTAATCTTTTTCAATATTTTTCTCTCAACATTTTGTTATTAAGTATTTGTTTAGAATGTCAAACTTGACCAAAAAATAGAAAGAATATTAATTTTAAATAATTGAACGTCTAGTGTGTTTTTCAAAAAATATAAAAAATTAATCTAATTAAAAAATTTTGAAATTTAAAGATTTTTAAACAAATACTAAATCCCTTGCATTCTTTTTTTTTTTTTTTTTTTAATCCAGAAGAAGATCTTAACTTTTGATGGAAGGGTGTTTAGTTATCCAAAATTAATCAAACCTTATTAGTTTTTACTAATTTTTTTATATTTTTTTAATTAAATTTCCTCTCATAGCAATTTTAAATCAAATTTTCATACTTTGAATATATTTTTTGACCAAGTAAATAACTTAGAGTAGACAGAGAAATAAAGGTCGAGATCGTGTGCTGGATCCAATAAAATCTGATTATGGGACCACACGTCATAATCTTGGCAGATTTGATAGTGAAAAATGAGTGGACAAATGAATTAGAGCACGTTTGGTAACAAAAAGTTTTTTTTGACTTTTTTAAAATTATCTTCTTCTATTCTAATCATTTTTTTAAATTTTTAAAAAAAAATTATCAAATTAAAGAAAAATTAAAAATTAACTATTAAAAAAATTAATTTTTTTAGAAAGAAAAAAAACTAATTTTTTAATAGTTAGCTATTAATCAATTATTAAAAAAACTAGTTTTTTTCCTTTCCAAACAAACCCTTACTACCTCACAGAATAAACCATTAAAATGGTCTTCAATTATGATAATGCCGCTCCTTCAAAAATTATTTTTTAACCAAATTAAATAAATAATTGAAAAAATCTAATCCATCAACATGCAACTTAA
>QLOD02000013.1:22212206-22229417 GCA_003260245.2 Sideroxylon spinosum | reverse complement strand
GATAGGTTTTCTACCATCCCTACCCTTATTGTCTTCATTCATTCGAAGGTTCATGATTTATATATATATATATATATATATATATGCATTTATATGTATGGCATTTGTTTAGTTGGGAGAGGACCAAGAGTTACGAAGAAGAACCGAGGTTGGTAAGTGCCTCTAATCTCGGCTAAATTCAAATTAACTTCACAGTTCTTCAATTAGATTGATATTGAACAAACTGGTATGATCATTTTAATGTATGCGTTGTAGATTAAGCATATAAGAGTTTCTGGTATTTTTGAATTTTCTAGCAACCCACTCTCTTTGTTTTTCTTTCTCTCGAGTTCTTAAGCTAAGAATTTAATAGTTTTTATTTGCATATATGATATGTTAAAAATGTTGTGATGTTATTATCTTACCATTGAAAGATATACTTTTGCTTTCAAAAATAAATATCCTAAACCCGTTTATGAGTATAGGGGCCCGTTCAGAGTAATAAAAGTTGAGATACAATGTGGTTTGAGTTATTTTTTGGCATTTAGAGTATAAAGCACAAACCATAAAAATAGAGATGAATAATTCTGTTCGAACAGATTTGAGTTGTCATTTTTTGAGTTTTCTACTAGAAATTTTTGAAATTTATAGAAATGTTATTGGGAACTGTTAAAATATTATTAGAATTTGTAGAAATTTTATCGGAATTTGTAGAGATTTGTTGAAATTTATAGAGATACTAGCAATAACTCGTACCTACGGTCCTCTGAAAAAAATTACTATTAAGTTTCTTATATAGTTGAAGCTTTGAACAACCAGTTTAAATCAAAAAAATTATGATAATCCATAAGTTTTAATTTTTTTTCAAAACTTTAGACCCTAACAGTTATTACATGTATTTTTATCTCTCTTTCTCTAATTAATTTTTGTTAAGTATCATAAAAGAAAATATAAGTTATGGTGCTTTAATTTAGAAGGTTCAACTTTCTAGAAACCATAACTGGATAGTATTTAATTTGACAGTTTTGATTTGTATGTGATTTTCATCTTTAAAATTAATATAGTGAAATTTAAAATGTCCAAGCCATTTTGTGGAATAAATGATAGTAGTGTTCACTAAAATAAGAATTGAGCGAGAAGTTACAAATATAAAAATGATCTCAATCGTTGAATGAAAGAAAAAAAAATTCTTAGCTATTGGATTTTAAAAAAAAAAAATTCTTAACCATTGGATTTTAACTTGTGAGAGGGATATTTTCAAAAACCGCCATGTTTTACTATATAGACATGGATAAAATTATATTACTTGCTGTGGTATTAAGAACTTATCCCTAGTTACACATACTTTAATCCATTTCTAGAATTTAGCTGGTACTTTAAGAGCATTTCGTATATCAAGTAAGAGGTACCATAAGATTGAGTCAAATGCTTTCATTAAGTCTATCTTCAAAGCATTTCTGGGAGATAAGTTTTGCCTGTGAGAGTTTCTCACTAATTCGTGCATAAGAATCTTCTTTTTTACAAAGGCTGCTTGTGAGGGGCTAATCACAAAAGGCATTTAACTTCTTGAGTCTGTTGGCAATAATCTTTGAAATGTATTCATAAGGTATATGAATGGAACAAGGTAGCCATATTGAGCCACCTATGGAATTTATGCTCTAACAGCTCATCCCTTTGGATAAAATGGTGTCACTCCAATCTCCTAAAATGTAAGTGCTTTTGGGAACTAAAACCGCCTTTTGAATGCTCATAGAATTGGAGGAAACTTCTTAAGCTTGTGGAAGTTGCAAGATAAATTTCCTAGTACAAAGTAGGTAATGGTGAATCTATCTCTCTATGGTACTCTAACTCGCATCCAAATGGTCCTCTTATTCCCAAGTATGATCACAGAATAGCTTATGATACCGGTTTAACAAAAAATGCTAAAAGTCTCAAAGGTGATTAGGAATGGACATGGAGTTGCCTTATCTAAGTACAGGGGAACTCAGGAAAATCATTCTTGAAAATCTTCCTAATTATATACTAAATCCCCAACTGCCAAACAAGTTTAAATGAACTGTGTCGAAGAATGGAGCCTGCAATGCTATGGTTACATGGGATGCTATTAGGGAATGTGCTTAAAAGGTAACTTGGCGTGGTCTCATTTGGTTCCCTAACCATATTCTAAGGCATAGCTTTATTGTATGGCTTGCAATAAGGGAGAGATTAACTACTAAAGATAAATTGATTACTTGGAGGATGAATGTTGATCCATTATGTGTTTTATATGGGCATAATGCTGAGAATATGGAGCATCTCTTATTCTTTCGCCCTTACTTAGTTGAGTTAAGAAAAGCACTCCTACAAAAATGTCTCATTGTTAGAACTGCTCGATGTCCTAGGCAAATTCACTGGGAAAAGCCTAGGAAAAACAATTTGTAAGCTAATTTGGGCAGCTATGGTGTATCATCCTTGGAAAGAGAGAAATGCTAGAGTCTTTAATGGGCTTTCTTCACTAACTTCCAGCATCATCAAAAATATTTTGCATGAAGTTAGAATTAAAGTTTCTCAGTTACTTATCATTAAAAGTACTAATGTAAATGCTATACTTCGGAATAGTTGGAATCTTCTTTTTGACCAATTTTTTATCATATAGGGATATGCCCCTTAAAGGATGTACATATTCTCCTATTAATCCAAACTACACTTAATTACAAAAAAAAAAAATATTATCCCTAGTCCCTACTTAATTTTGTCCTTATCTTCTTCTTTTTTTATCATTAGTATGATTAATTTTGCATCCATAATTGATTATTAACTGTGTTCTTTTGAGATCTTTGGCTATTTTTTAATTTAAATTAATTGAATTTAGAGATTCACATAGTTCGATATGAAAAAAAATTTTATCGAAAATTGTCGACACCCCAATTTTCCCCCTTACCTAAACATTTATAATATTTAATACTTTTAGTTGAATGATGTTTTATTGATTAACTTTTCTTACTCGTAGGATATGTCAAAGTGCTAAAATTCAACAAAAAGCAAACATTCAAGAAAATGATGATTATACCCCTCGAAGAAAGAAGAGGTCAAGTTGAAGGCTTAAACCAAGCTAGAAGGCCACAAAACTGTACAAACTTGTATAAGACATCAAATAGAAAACTTCAATGTCAATAGAAGAGCCAAAAGTCTAAAGTTAAGGGTCAATTCGGTCCAGAAAAAAAATGACCTCTACTAACACACCTAAAGGACGATGTCGACCTGAATACTCAGATCAACCACGAAACACACAAGAAGATACAAAACATATCAAATTATATAAAAGGATATAGAGGTAGGTTCATAACAACCAAAATACCACTCTAGATGTCATTTGGGTCTTATCGACTCAAAATGGCTCCTATTGATAAAAAGAAAGCTATTGGCACACCAGATACAATTTGAGCCTTCAAACAAACACAGAATATCCTCAAATTGTACAAGAATGTCAATAATACATTTCTTAAGGGAATGACATAGATAGGTCTGATCAAATCAAATCAAAGGAGGTTTCTTCGAAGCCCTAACTCAAAAATTCATAAAAATGTTCGAAAGTCATGCCGAGGACAATTTTGGATTCCTTATACCCAACAATGGTAGGAGGAGCCATCTTGGTTATGCCTTCAAAAGTTAGGCAAATGAATTGGGTGAAACTCCCAAAAACTATCCAGAACTTCCCAAAATGGTTCGAACATGTCAGGACAAAACCGAAGCATCACCCAAATTATAGGCCAAATGGCCCAAAAACCCCCTTGACACCAAAGGGGTTTGCCATACCCTTTTGGCAAGCCCTTTTGCCCATAAGGTCAGGTAGAAGGTTTGCTTGCGTTGTTGGGCAAACCTCACGAAGTTAGGCAGACTTTTCTACCTATAAGACCAGGAAAAATTCTCTGCAACGTGAACTTATGCAGGATTTTTCTCCCATGAAGTCAAGTGAAAGTTTTTGCCCATAAGCTCTTGCGGACTAATTTACTCGACGGCTTGAGTGAAAGCTTTATTCTGGTAAAAAAAATACTTATATATAAGCGACCTCCCTTCTCACTTTTTATTCAACACTCGTCGTTCAGAGCGCTCAAGGTGAGGCCAAAAATCTAGTCTCTCTCTCTCTAGAAAAAGTACGCATCAGTATAATTTTCTCTATCTAGAAATTTTTATTTTATTTTTCAATTCAATTTATTTCCATAATAAGAATAAAATTATTTTAATTATGCAAATAAAAAATACTTTATTAATAAGAGATATCAAAATCATAACTCAAGTTCGGGCCGGACTCGACTCATGATATTGACCGAATTTACCTAAGCCAACTTAGCAAAATTCTAGACATCACACATAGGACATGCATGGCATACTATTATCATATCATGTAATGTTCACATGATATCATGAGATGCCATACCATGACATCATGACGCATCATGCTATGCCATGATATGCCATGTCGTTATCATCCTATACCAGGCTAACATGCCATATTGCCTTGCCATGCCATGCCATGTTATACCATATGTCATATTATCATGTTGTTCTATGCTACCGTGTTCAATCATCATCCCACATTATAATATGGCATGCTAGGACATCATATACCATGCTAGCATATGTCATATCATACCATACCATGCCTTGACATGCTAGAACACATCCAAACATGCAAACACACACCCACATGGGAAAATACAGACTTAAAAGTCAAACTCTTATCAATTCAGGGCATTCGCTTGAGCGAGCGAGGCTTAAGAGAATGACTCAGGATTAGTTAAACTTGGATTTCTTGGTCATGATTCCCTTTGATACATCTGGCATGCATCCTTAAACTGTCATTTAAGTTAGAATATAAGTTAATGTCATCACATTCAACATGCTCATGACATATTTGACATATCAAATGCATCACATTAGGCGCCTAGGCCATTCACACAAACCTAAGCTCTTGATCAGAGCTGAGTTCGTTTTCTATATGGTAAACACTCACTCACACGCGTAAGGTGCATCCTTAGAATAAGGCTTCTTTCCATAGTTATGAGTAAGGTTCTAGTTGTTCCTTCTCATTTGGAGTAAGGCTCGTTTCTCTGGTTACGTGTAAGGCATAGACTATTCTATTTATCTTTAAAGTAAGACTCTTTTTCCCCAGTTATGCATAAGGTGCTAACTATCTCTTATCATCTGGAGCAAGGTTCCCTTCCCCAGTATGCGTAAGACGTTAACTACTCTTTTACTTTAGAGCAAGACTCATTTCCAAGTTAACGAATGATGTGCTAGCTACCTTTTATCGTTTGGAGCAAAACTCTTGATTAATCACATAAAATGATGAAAAATACATGGGAAAATGTAATTAATTAATGGTTAAATAGAGTAAATAATGGTTATCCCTCACTTATATCAATCTCTGCTCATTCAGGTGAGTAAAGGCTAAGTGTATGGAATTTGTGAAGAAAATGAAGAGAAAATGAGACAAGTCACAAAGACCCTTCGAGACACCAATCCGAAGGGTGTCCCATTCACACAAGCTGTCGCATGACAAAGCCTAGAGTTGGAAAATGATGAAAAAAAATTCATCGTGTTGTACTACCCTATGGACGCTCATCCAAAGGTTCCCTAGTTCGCATAGCCATTCAAAGGACAAAGAGTTGGGACCAAAAAATAAGAAAGCAAAATGATAAGTAGAGCATGACCCTTCGGACACCCATCCGGAGGGTGTCCTATTCGAAAAGAAGTTCGCATGACAGAATATGAAGATGAAATTCAAGGATTAGAGAAGTTCAAGTATGAAACTGCCTTTCGAATGAGCCACTGGACGCTGAGGGTCTGCATAGTCTGAGGAATTTTGACAAATTCATTAACACCAAATTCTGAAGTTTTGAGATGATAAAAAAGTAATAGTTTCAATCGAGAGGTGAAAGGATTTGTCTGTAAACTATATGTAACTTTAAGGGAGAGAGATACGGATAATTACTTTATAATTTAATTTTGATTTTTATATTTGGAGTTAGGGTTAGCAGTGGTATTTTTCTTCTTCTTTTTGAAGGGCTAGAGTGGAAGGATTAATTCAATTTTTAATTCCAGAATTCAGTTTTGTTTCAATATGTTTTTCATTAAGGTAAGTTCTATCTCTTATACATGTGTAACTAGATCTCTATACCCATTCTCAATTCATGAAGTATTGTAGTTAAGGTATAATTCAAACTTTTCCACCATGGATTGTAGTTTAATATTTTAAGAAGGTAATAAAAATTAAGAATTGTACTTAGTATTTTGTAAATCTGAAATCATGTAAACAAAGCTATGATCCTACTTCTGCATGTCAAGTTTCTAAACTCTGCCCACATGATACTCCGTCTAATGGCATGATTCACGAATTTGAAAAAAATCAAATCAAAATTAATTATCAAATCTTTTTAATCAATTTCAAAAAAAAAAACTATTCGATCCATTTACACTGAGATATATTGGATTGATAAGTGAAAAAGTTTGAATAAAAATCTCAACGGAAGCATGAATTGAATTGACATTGTTTTTATTCCATTATTTTGATAAATTCGGAAACAACCCAATTTACAAACATCAAATTTCTCTTAGTAAACTTTGAAGTTTCATTTTAATTTTCATGTAAGAAATTTTCAAAACACTACTAGAGTTGGGGGAAAAGACATCTTCAGAATGGTTGACTGCCATGAAATAGTCGTGGATACCACTTTAGACAATTGCCTACAAAATGTGGTCGATCGCCTTGAGGCGGTCACTATAGCCATTCAACTTCTCCTTAAAAACCCCCTCTCTGCTCTTATTCATTTCTCTCTCTCACTCTTTCTTTCTCTATCTCTCTTATATATCTATCTTCTGTTTGCACATGTTTTTCCTCACCGTGAGTTTTCGTCTGATGAACTTCATCGGTGCACTCCATTTCCGGTGAATAGGAAGGTACGAACCCTTCTCTCTCCCTCTCTCTCTTTCTCTGTTTCGCTCTCTCTCTTTTTTTTTTTTTCTTTTTTTTTTCCCTCTGTCAATTTCTATGTCCAAGTATATGGGGTTTTTAATACACTATTGGTTGCTTGATTTCATTTTGAAAGTTTGAATCACCATTGTTACAGTTTTCACTCTTTGGGCATCACCATTATTGATAGTTAGCTAACAGGAGGTATTTTGGTTTTTTTCAATTTTTTTTTTTTTTTGGTAAGTACTTTGTTTGATTTCATTTTGATAGTTTTCTTAAATGTTGTGTTTATATGCATTGAGCAACAAATGCTTGCTGGTTTGTTTGGTTGTATTGATAAAAATATGATTTTTTTATTGTGTTTAGTATTTAGTCTATAATTGATTAATAAAATTTGTCATGAAATTTTGTAATTTCTTAATGTTTGCTTGTAGGTTGTTAATTAGTTGTATTAAGTATTGTTTATTGTAAGGTTCAAATTCGTGATATTTTATATTGTAATTTGATAATTATATTGTTAAATTTGTATATTTAATTATTTGTTAAACTGTATTATTAATTTTGCTAACGAAATTGTTAATGAAATTTTTGATAGTAAATTTAATAATTAATTTTTAGTTTGTAAAATCATTTAGAAGTTTAATTAATTATTTAATTATCTAATTGATAAATTATTAAATTTGGATATCTAATTTTTTGCTAAGTTGTGTTATTAATTTTGTTAATGAAATTTATAATGAAAAATTTTTTAATTTGTTCTTAGTTTTGTAGGTTGAATTAGTAGTTTAATTAATTATTTAATTTGATAATTAGATTGTCAAATTTGAGTATTTAACTTTTTGTTAAATTGTGTTATTAAATTGTTAATTGATTCTCCTAAATTGATACAATTTGTTTGTTTGGTTGATATATTTTTAAATTGTTATTTTGGTCGAAATATTTTCAATTTATGGTTAAATTTATTAATTTGTTAATTTTACATAATTTGTATGATTTGTTTGGTTGAAATTCTATTGATTTGTTGAAATATATAGTCATAATTTGTTACTCTAGTTTATGTCGTTTTTAAGGATATGTTCGGTTGAATGATTGTTAGGTATTGCATTATGTTCACTCATTTTTTTATCATTTTTCTTAATTTCTTGTATAGTTTAAATGTAAAAGTAGTTTTGTATTGACATACAAAAACATATATAGAAATAATCCGATAAACTTGCTTGAAAATACTTTTTAAATAATTAAAATAGGCAATAAATATAAACATAAAATTTGAAAATCTGGAGATAAACTCATACCGTTTATAATCCATAGATAATTACGAACATCATTAAACTCTCTAATATATATTTTATTTTGAAAATACTAAAAAATAAAACAATAATCATTTAAATAGTGGTTTCAATTAATTACAAGTTAAATTAGGATGTATGTTAATTAGTTATTAAATTTAAATACGGTTATTTAAAAATAAATTTTATGAAACTATTATGTAATGAATACAAATCAATATTTAAAAACAAATTTTATTAAATACTGTCAATTGACATTACGTGTTCCAACAATCAGTTACCTGGTCATAAGCTAAACAATTTGTGTGATCTTCTTCTAACGTTTGTAAACATACATGGTGGGTGGCTTGAGTATGATGTCCCCGCCATCTCTTATGGGACGAGAAGAACTCAAACTAGGTGAGTGGCTCGCCTTTGCGGTTGTTCCCTCAAGCGCAAGGTGGTTGTGTAATAATTTCGGTAAGAACCGAGGTCGATCCACATGGAAACTTAGTGAGAAATCTCATAACATGGTTAAAGGGTTCAGAAAAACAGACGATTTGATTTGATTGTAGGGTTTGTACTGTGATGAGTTGAGAAATTCCGATTGAGAAGAATTAGCTTCGGCTTCACGTTCATTTCATGCCTACATGCGCTCACGTATGATTCTTTTCAATAAAGCTTGACAACTCAATTCCTTTATATGTTAATATAATTGAATCGGAAGATAAAATTGTACATTATTTTCCCCCTAATTTCATAAACAAGAATATGGCGATTAAAATGTAACAATTCAAGTTAATTTCATTTCTGTGATTCAAAAGAATCAAATGTACCACAACCGAGTTGAGTCAACATTTGACCAATTAAGTTCAAAAAAAAAAGAATAAACATCCAACGATCACCATTCATTATTTATGAAACACAATTTTACAAAATAAAACTAGGAAAATACATTTATTGCATCAAACAAAACGTTCACACTTGATCTCTTTGAATCATTCTAGGCCTAAGCTTAGGGTGGTTAGTTACAAGCCATTAATGGTGGTTACAACTGGGGTTTAGGGAAAGAGGGGTTAGAGGGAAGAAGAGATAAAAGATAAAATATCAACATTTCAAAACTAACCTATTTATATTTTTCAGAAATTACATTAAAATTTTCAGAGACTACATTAAAATCTGAAAAACAAAAGTTAGGACTGATGCGGCCAAGTTATTGCTGGATTTCGTTTGAGCGGGCCTCAAGCTGTTCAAAGGGTTTTTGCCAGAATGCTGCGTTTGTGTCATTTCCACTCGAGTCAGTTACCTCCTTCAACTCTCAATCATTTTTAGCAGCTTAATCGCTCCATTAATCCTGAAAATCATCCAATAGAAGAGATCAAGTGCAGATATATGATAAAATAGCAGTGCAATTATTGTCATAATCCATGCAAATCAGACCATTAAATTATCAAATTAATTCGATTTACGAGAATAATCGATGAAAGTAAATCTTGTTGACTTGAAGCTTATTTAGGCAGAGTTACAAACTGGTCAGTCAACTTAGCGAACTAGAACCTTTGAACCGGCCCATCTTTGGTGAAAACGATCCGATCACCTAAAATTCTTTAAGTTTTACCCATGGGTGCTAAACTAGGAAGGTAGTGGGGTAGAAGGTAAAACTTGATCGATATCAGCATCATCAGAAGTAGGGACAAAAAGATCATCCGGGGGAGTGGTGTGGGTTTTAGAAACAATTAAATCGTCGATATTAAATGTAGAACTAATACCAAATTCAGAGGGAATATCGATGAAATGCATTTGTGCCAGATTCTTTAAGATTTTAAAAGGACTATCATTGCGATGTTGCAATTTGGAAGTGGTGCCAGATGAATGCGGTTCCAGTCTATTCAAATCATTGCACCATCCCAACATTAAATGCAATATGCCTTCTACACGCATCAACATGAAGTCTGGATGTTGTATTACTGGCTTCCAATTGTTTATTGATCTCAAGATGTAATTCGTGCAAATGTTGTACAAATGCCTCGGTAATCATAGATTCATATACACACTAGCGTGTAAAGACATGAGAATAAGGTTTAAAGGTTTCCCCAGCACACCATGCACTACCTCAAATGGGTCATTCCTAAAGACCTATGGTTGGAACTGTTTTAGGTAAGTTAAGCTACGGGGAGGATCAAATCCTAGTTACACCATACATTGCAATAAGTTTCCCATCTTATGATTGATAACTTCTGTTTGACCATAAGTCCGAGGATGGTATTTGGCATGGTTCAAAGTATCAGCGAGATAACTGATATCTTGATGTCTCGGCTCAATATCGTGAGTGGTCACGCCGAAATTTCATCTCAAGTCGATGATTATCGCTGGCACTGCATAAATTGCCTTCACGCGGCTAATGTGGAGATATTTGGCGGCATCTTGGTCACCGCAGACATTGTTTCTTGAGAAAGTATAGAGCTAAGGATCGACTTATGACTAAGGCAGAGAGAGATCTAACCGGGAAAGGAGGAGAAGGCACAAAATTTTTAGATCTAATTAAGATCATCTAAAGCAAAAAGAGAGAGACCTAACCAGCGGAGCTCTCCCTCACCGCTGCTCCCTCGTCAATCTCCGATTCCCTTCTTGGCTTTTCCTCTGTATAGTTTTGGTTAATTTTTTTTTTTTTTTACTTTATTTTTTAATCCCCAAGTATATGGCAACACTTCGTCTTACAAGGAAGGAACAAAAAAATCATTTGCCACTTAGGAAATGTTTTTAATGTGGTATTAGTTTTGGACAACTTGTCATTTTTAATGTGGTAGTGGTTTTGGACAACCTGCCAACTTTATAGCTTGTATTAAAAAAAGTGCTTTATATTGTATTCATCAACTCTATACATTTTTAAATCATCATGTGTTTAGGGAAAATCTAAGAGAGCAAAATGAAATAAAAAAATTAAATTTTTTCTTAACATTCTGGTATGATTAGAACAATGAGAAAATAATAATAGACATTTCTCAAAATTTTATTTAATTTCCCATAGAAATAAGTGCATGTATAAGTTAGGAGTATACAACTAAATTGGTCAAATCGTTAAACTGAACCAAATCAGTCCTTATGATTTGGTTTATTTTTTGAAATAATTATTTGTTTTCAATTTATAAATTAAAAATAGAGGAAGGCACAAAAATAGTTCGTTCGCATATTATAAATAGTTTATCTAAGATTAAATAAAACTGTTACTTTATATTTGGTTATGTTATGCATTAATATTATTGTTTATAATTAAAAAAAAATTCCATTATGTTTTTTTAATTTTTTTTAAGTTAAAAACGCTAAAAGTTGTGTATTGCCTAATGCCTCGACTGAATTGAAATTTCTCGGATCTATAAGGTGACCGTGACCGCGATATTGAACCATACTATTCAGTGGACGATTTTAGCTTAGTTTCAACTAAGTGTTAAACGATTCTTTAAAGATGTCTAGTAAAATGAACATCCGCATTGGACATAAGTGTCTTAGGAAGACCATATAATATGACAATCTCATCGAAGTACAACTTAGCAACTTTGGAAATATCATAAGGCTTACTACAAGGAATGAAATGAGTCATTTTGGAAAAATGGTCCACAACCACAAATATGAAATGGTCCTCTTATAGATGCGAGGAAGTCCTAAGACAAAATCCATATTGACATCTTGCTAAGGACAACTAAGGACCTGAATTGGAGTTCAAAGGCTAGACTTCTACTTATGTTTTGCTAACTGTCAAGTTCGATAGTGTTTACTTACCCCAAAAAAAAGTTCGATAGTGGAAATCTTAAGTTGGGCTAGGAAAATTGATGCTTCACCTTCTTAATGGTTTTATTGCACCCAAAGTATCCAGAGAGATCGCCAACATGAGTATCCAAAATGATAAAGTCATGAACAGAAGTCTGAGGGATGTAAACTTTCAGAAATTGGAAGGAATGTATTGATTTTAATTATGTGCCATAGTATCCATTTATATATATAGATACCGATACAAATTAGGAAATAACTACGATTACAATAATCTAAACTAGGAAAGTTTAACCATAACAATCTACCTACCATATACGTCTGTATCCTACTATATTTCTAACACTTTTTCTCAAACTGAAGCGTATATATTATGCGCTTCAAGCTTATTACAAATATATTTAACTCGAGACTAGCTAAGAGCTTTAGTGAACAAATTAGCTAGTTGGTTTTTAGATTGAACATGACTAGTTTTAATGGTGGCAACTGCGATCGACAATAGTAGTACTTCAACGAGTTTTCAACATATTCGAATAACAATTGACTGACGTCGAGACTCCAACTGGTGAGATTGCCGATTTCACTTTCTTAATACAGATACAAGAGACTCGGGCAATCAGGGTTTCTTGCTAATTTCATTTTCTTGATACAGATACAAGAAACTCAGGTAATTAGGGTTTCTTGATACATATACAAGAAACCAAGAGAGATTGAATACAAAGATTATGGATCTTTGCTCTAATACCATGTAAACTTTCAAAAATTGAAAAGAATGTATTGATTTTAATTATGTGTTATAGTACCTATTTATATACATAGATACTTATACAAATTAAGAAATACCTACGATTACAATAGTCTAACCTAGAAAATGATCAATCATAATAATCTACCCACCATATACATATCCTACTATATTTCTGACATAGATTTTGTTTGCTTGAAAGAGTTATTTGTCTTGAAGACGAAACCATTAGTGGCATCTGGGTTGGCAATTTGACGAAAAGTTCCTTAAAGCAAGGACAAGACTCGTATTCTTCCTTAATCCTTTCAAATTATAAAACTTTTATGCTCATAACAAACAACAAGGAGATTTATCTGCTCAAAGTATTACCTAGTTGGTTCTCAACTCTCTTTCCACTTTTTAGGACAAAAGAGAGTGGGCTTGCAGATGTTTAATCAAACGACTATGTCTATAACTGAGCTTTTTTTGGGAACCGAGGTAACGAAGGCTTCATAGTTAAATAAAGATAAACTCCTTGGGTAGCAAGTAATGACACCAATGGTGCAGAGCCTGTACAATTGCATAAAATTCATTTTCATAGGTTGAATTATTTTGTTTGGAGTGAGTCAATGGAGTAACGTTCTTGACTTAGGACTCCACCAACCCCTATGTTGGATGCATGTGAAACACTTTAGAAAAATCGGGACTACACCTATGTTGGTTCATTATTATTATAGAATTTTCCAATTTTGTCACCTAAGGGGTCAAAACTGGTTATAAAGTGGTTTCTGCAAATGGTTTCAAAAATTGTTAAAAGCGGCTTCACCTATTTGTGTTTGTTTTGTATTTGTCATGCATTTGGATGTTTTGATTTGTATTTGCTCTTTGTTAACGTCCAATGGGCTAAATCTAGAAGGTATAGAAGGTAAAGAAGTTGATGAATAAGTTACGAGTAGTAATAGGTGAAGGGGGATATTGATCTTTTCTACCATAGGTGTTGGGCTATACAAAGCCTTGTAATCCTTCATAGTAGGTGAAAGGAAAATTGGTCTTTTCCACCCTAGGTGGAGGGCTATATAAAGCCTTGTAATCATTCACAAACATATCCAATTCTACATTTAGAGAGCTCAGTAATAAAATTCTACACTTCTCCGAACTTGTCTTATTGTTTTTCGTTTCTATTTTGTTTACCTTGTAAAATGGTCATGGAGTTTTAAGCTTCCAAGACTTAGAGCCAAGAATGGTGAAAGATGTAGTTATTTGATGATAAAAATAAGCTAATTTATATTAGCATTGCCTTATATTATGCTTCCATGTTAGAATTGATTTGCTTTCTGATGAAACATGTGAACATCAACATCCATATTGATATAGTGCTTAATATCTCAAAAAGCAAATCAATATATTTTAATGATTCCTAACTTATATTAAGACTACAGTCCAACAAGTTTCTTGTTTTTCTCCAACAATTTCAAAGTTGTGTTGGAAGAGCATAGAATCCTAGTGCACTCTTCATAAACATATAAGAGGTGTGATCTTGTAAGTATCAAAATCACTCAAATATAGAGTGAGTGAATTGTGTACAACCAAGTCTTTTCTTATGGATTTGACCCCAAAGTCATCGGGTTTATTGGCGACGACGCTAAAAACTTGACCACATATATATTTATGCTACCTAATACAAGGGTGTTACCAAATAATAACTCAGTGAGTTCGGATTCAAATCCACATAAAAAGACATGGTTGTACACAATTCACCCTCTCTTTACTAATAGGTGACACTAACAAATTGATATAACCTTGATTTGACTTGGTTGAATATAGAGCGTTTTTGGGTCATTCCTGTCTAGGAGGTCACTGCCGGTTGACCTTGTCCCCATAGATGTTTGCTACATGAAGGACAGAATTATGGAAGGATATCTCTATTTTGTATTTTTACTAACAACTATTCTAGAAAGATGTGGGCATTCAAATTACAAGTTGACACATTCAACACATAAGATGAGCACTATTAGAGGTGCATGATACAAACCCAAGTGAAAGGGAAAGAATGAGTGCGCCTTAGTCACAGAAGAGAACCTTGCTGAAGGGTCCTGTTTTTCTTATTGTTATTTGTAAGATTGGAATGGAACATCCTATTAGGAGTAGGATAATCCAAAACTGGGATAGGATATCCTGAAGCTGGATATTTTGACGCAATTTAGGGCTCATTGTCAGGAGTCATTGGAGGTCTGTCGTATATCGAATGACGCAGGAAGTATAATGGATGGTTGCTGTCGTGAGACCAGTTCAAGAGTGCTCGCCGGAGGTCAAGAGGATCAGCCACTTGTAGGCAAAATCAAGTTGATGCACCTGCGTGTGGATCTACCGCGCGAGTCTGGCAGCGCCTTCTTGCTCAGATGGCTTCCTATCTTAGTCGTCAAAATTCGCCGGAGCACTATAAGGTTCCTGGTAGTCTTTCTGATGAGCGGCGGCTATAATATTTAACTCGAACAGAGTTGATAAGACGGCTTTGTAACTTTTCTGACACTCGTGGTGACGGTGACGCTGTCAGTGTCGGAATGGGTCAATGGGCGTTGTCGATGGTTGGTGATATTGTGGGGTTGGGCTAATTGTTCCGACGCCAGAATAGTGGACTTTTGGTGGTGACGATGGTTGAAAGCTCTGAACAATAAGCTTTTAACACAGTAATGTATATGAGAAATCGTATGATTTTTTTTTTTTTTTGTTGGGGGGGGGGGAGAGAGAGAGAGATTATCCAAGGAACTTGGTTCTTACACCAATTTGGTGCGGAACAATGAGGAGTTAAGCAAAGAACGAGAAGAATCAAGAGAAGATAAGATAAGAGAAGAGGAGGAGGGAACAAAGCAACCCACTAGCTTCAATTCATTCATTTAAGTCTCCGTTACATCCAAAACAAACATATCAATGAAAATAGCAAGAGTACAAATAGGACGAGCACATTGACAAACCCCTACCCAGCAAGTCACAGAGCTCTATTGATCTCATGCATAAACAAATGTGATGCATTGGCACTAATTGCCAACAAAGTCGATACAAAGTTTCCAGGCCTTTCTCCCTCTCTATGCCTCTGTGAGATTTTCGGAGGGTTCGGAGGGTCGTTGAATAAATAAAGGTTTATGAGCCGGGGAGATTAAGCTTACTCAGACGAAAGTTTCTCCAGTTGAGCCGGGGGGCCACGCTTGTCATGGTGAGAACAGTTATTTATTTATTTTTTTTTTTTTTGGGATTCTTCTTTATTTATTTATTTTTATTATTCATTATTATTATTTTTTTTTGGGGGGGGGTGTTTAGCGGGGTGTGGCCTTGGGCTGAGTTGAACAGGCTGTCATGACAGATGGGGATCACTCAGGTGGGAGGCTCATTTAAGAAACCTTGGGTTGAGCAACTGAATCTTTTATCACCAGGACATAAATTGATACTCTTACATCATTTTTACATGATTTAGTGCTGCCTAATTACATCCACTGCTGAAGCACCCTGTCCAACTCTCATTATCTGTGGATGCAGGCATCCATCTGATAGAGATGACACAATAATCTAAATATTCCCTCCACGATGATGAATTCCTTACTTGTTTTAATTGCATTGAGATGGTTTCAATATTTCCCTTTTTCAGTTTCTTCTATCAAATAAATTTACAAATCTTCTTTCCAGTTCGGTATTTTTTCGCACCAACTTTACCATCTACGATAGCCAGCCCCCACACAGTGGTCCTGTCGCTTTTGCAAGCAAGCAAATAAGTCCCCGGGTTCCTGCAGCCAACTTTGAGGTTGGACTGACAGGACTCCTACAAGTTTAACCTCCTAAATCAAGAGGTCCAAGGAGGATGGCGTGTTCAATTAAGTGCCCATGCTCAGAGGAAACCGATTCCAGCAAACATCGAGACAAATCTAAGATGAAGTTCGAATCAGCTCCTCCTAAAATGCAGTGCTGAGGAACAAAGCTCCGATATGGCACGAGCACTTGCAATGCTGGTGCTTGAACTTCCATGGTCGGGTGACAGTTGCATCTGTGAAGAACTTCCAACTAGTTGCAACAATGGACCCGAGCAAGCCCGGAGGAAAAGGGGACGAGGAAACGATTATCCACCAGTTTGGAAAAGTAGGGGAGGATACTTTCACCATGGATTACAGGCAACCCCAGTCAGCATTCCAGGCTTTTGCCATTTGCCTCACCAGCTTCGGTACAAAACTGGCGTGTGAGTAACGTATTTTTTTCTTAAGCTGTGTGCAAGTGCGCACGGGGTGTTTGTTCTAACTTTATGTTTCTTGATTGCCCCTTTTTTTTATATCTTTGGATGGGTATGTACATGTTTGCTATCATATTATATATATAATATATTTGAATTGTATGTTGACTTTACTTTTTCATGTTCATGTGCAAAACCATTTTGGGGTGGTGACTTTTTTTTTTTTTTTTAAAACTCTAATTTTTTTTTTTTTTGGGGCCATTCGAGTGTTATTCATTAGACTTGTGACTAACTTAAGCGTCGGAGTGTC
>QLOD02000013.1:22112161-22124653 GCA_003260245.2 Sideroxylon spinosum | reverse complement strand
TATAATATAATAATATTCAATCAATTACAAAAGCGATAATCATTTTTGTATGAAACGAGCAGTTTTATGCTGGCCAATACCAAACAATTTATACACAAAAATATGAATAAATATTAACTCTTTCAGCAGATTACTAATCGCTGCAAATAAATTTTCTTTTTTCAAATAATTTAGATACTAAATATATTTTTAACTAACTTTCAAACTAAAAACTGATATCAAACTTAATCTAATTAGTTGGTTTAGTGAATCATATGCACGTTAGCAAAAGGAATCTTGTCTCCGAAAACACTCCAATCCACATGATTTTAGCCTCAGCCAGAAGGCTACTACTGCATTAAGAAAAATATTCAAGGTCTGTAGAGGGAGCGAAGAAAAAGAACTATCTTTCTTAAGGAATGTTTAGTATAAGGTAAAAAATTTAAAGGTGAAAGATTAAGGAGTAATTATCATCTAATTAATAGTTAATGAGATAATAAGTTTATGATATATAATACTTATGTTTATATTGAAAAAATTAATATTATTCAGTAATAATCATATTAAGTTTAGAATACTAAACATTTTAAAGGAGTAAAAATTAAATGTATCTGGAATGAAGATAAATTGGCCAAGAGAGAAAGGTACTTGAGAGAATGGTTTAATAGGGATATAAATGAATGTTTTATGTGTATTTTTATGATTTTTTTTCCTTTTTAACATCCTTAGGTGCCACTAAATTATACATTCATACCTTTTATAAATACACTATTACCTTTAATTTACACTATCAAATTTTTATATAATTAATAAATGTATTTTTTGAATTTTATACAAACTACTTTTTAGTACACTTTTTAAAAACATGTGTTTTGAAACCAAATTTATGAAACCAATAGTTATTTCCCTCCTTATTAAAAGTATATATGAAGTTTGTATCTCTATGTAAGACACTTTTCAATTCTCTCTCGTTTGTTTTGGTGGGCTTAACTAGTGAGAACTTAAAAGAAGTGTTGTTTGATTGAAATCACCAAATGATGGAGGTCAAATAAGAAAAACCATGAACTAATAGAAAAAGATATTTTTTAAACAATTTTAGTAAAAGATAAACTTGAAATTAAATTTTAAGTAAAACAATTGATACTAAGGTTGTGTGATGCAAAATTGAGAAATATCGTCGTACAAATCACATGGAATCAATATTGATGGGACTGGTAATAATTATATATTATCGTGCACTGAGTTGTCGTTTATAATAATTAATTAAACAGTTCTTCTTTACTTTTTTTATTTTATTTTTTTTGTCATTTTTCCCTTATCCTTTAAAACTTTTCTGAGATTTGGTTCAATCAATTATTTTGTTCATGATCTCAAGCCAACTTTTTAGATTCTTTTCTTCACTGCTAGGGTTTTTCCTTCTTATTGTTTTTATTTTAAATCTTTCTAGTTTGAAGAACCTAATCTATAATTTGTCATATTAGTTCTCTAACAATCTCATGCTATCCCAGCAAGCAATTACTTTTAGAAGGAAATCTATATATGTATATATTTGGTGTCTAAGGGCTGCACACTAAATCAATACACACCATTGAATGGCGAATATATATATATATATATATTAAGTATTCAAGTCCCCCATCCTCGCTTTGTTTCTCTCTCTAATAGGATGAGTTTTTCAACCAAAACAACTGGTTTAACAAATAAACTGCAAAATCAAATCATATATTTGGTTTATAATGAAAATGTCCAAGATCATAATCGTAAATGCTTCATACAATCTTGGATAACTGCTTGTAAATATTTTAACAGTAAAATCTTCACGTTCTTATTTTTAAAAATCAACCTCTGATAAAAAAAAAAAAAACTATAAACACGAAGATATTTAAAATGATTTTCAACCTGTTGGTACACAATTAATATCAAATAAATTAACATAATTAACAACTATATTGATTTAAAACAACTGGCCCGCGGGCTGAAAATTATGACAAAATTTTCAATTGATTTCTTTGATGGATTTGTGTAGTTTATTTAGATACTTACAAAATATATTTACATGTATATATATGTATATATATAACTTATAATGAGTGAATTGAAGAGCTAGGAATCCAATGGTACTATATATAATCATGTGGACCAAGGTTATACAATAAGATGAAAAATGTGGGACAGATCACATCATGTAGAAGTGGGACATGCCCATCATATAATTCTAGAGGAAAAAAAATAAAATACCATAACTTAAAACTGCTCTACGAATAATTGAGGGACGCGTAGGAATTTATATATCATTTTTAGGGGCTAAAAAACTTTTAAATATGCAGCAAGGAATATGTATTATACGTATATAAGTATCCACTATTTTCTATCTTAGGCTTTGATTAGAATTTGTGGTAGAGGAGAAAGAAAATAATATCTATAAAAAAGAAAAAAAGAAAAAAAAATTATTTTCTTTGTATCATGATTTCTAGTTTGGGAATAGAAGGAAAAAAATGTAGAAAAAAATAGAAGAAAAAAAATGCAGAAAGGGAAAAAAAAATATTTCTGTTCTCTTTCAAAGAAAATAAATATTTTATTTATCTATCTACGTTTTTTTTTTTTCCACTTTCAAAAATCAAATAAGAAAAAAATATTTTTTTTTTCGCAAAATAAAATAGAAAATTTTAATTTTTTCTTCTTATAATTTCTCTTGACTTTTTATTTTTTGGTATCTCATTCCTTCAACGGGTTTCCAAATACACCTTTGAATTCAAATTCATAGAAGAGAAAATTCCACAAGCCAGTATGGAAGAAAGTATCTCCCAAGTATCTGTCTTCAAAAATTAATCAAACATTTTACCCATGCAAAATATTCATAGGATGCATCGACCTCCAAATGTTGGAAGAAATACTCATGATGATAAATATGGAACCAATGCTAAGAAAAAATTTTGAGAAAAATTTTACTAGAATAATGTAAATTTGTGAGGTTATTGTCTTACAAAAAAATGTATTAAGATGTCATTTAATTATAAAAATATCATTGTCATGCCATTAACTTCTTCAAGCAAAAAGGCAATTTCCTAAAAATGGGTATGATAATACAACATGATTAAATAATCCAAGATAAGATGAAAAAGAAGAAGCATACCCATTTCAGCTCTTGTTTCTATCTTGAGGAATCACGCATCGATTCTCATTTATACAATTAATAGATATATAGTTCTTGAGCTATATATTTAGGCAGGAAAAATATATATAAAAAAAAGGGTAAAAGAGAAGATTAAGGGTACTGTTTCTTGCATCGAGTACTGATGACGATAGCTATAGCAAATACCATAGAGCTCCAGAATGTGCTGAAGCTTGCTAGCTTGAGAGCTGAAGATCATAATAAGAGTTCGTGTTAAAAAAAAAAAAAAAAAAAAGAAAAAGAAATGAAAAGATCGATCAAGGATTGAAAATGAGATACATAAGCAATTAATTCTTTCCATAGTTAGAGAAACAACAAAAGGTGAAGAATGTTGACAATATTGTACATCAACAACACATGGATTACCAAACAGCTGAATTGGTGCAGGATGAAAGAAGTGTGCTAACTATGGAAGTAAAGAAATAATTACTAAGGCTTATATATATGTATATATCGGTTTTGTCAAGGAGAGAGAGACAAAAATTGAAACAAATATAGTTATAAGATATATATAATCCATTTTTAATAAGTATTTTTTTGTTTGGAAACTCAAAGAAATTTGGTTTCTTTCACCTCATTTTCTCTCCCCGCAAGTCCAATATCCAAATGGCATGAAAAGACTTATAGCTGTTAGTTGATAAACCTAGAAGGAATACATCCAAAAGCTTAATATTTCGCATACTTTGATCACAGAACAGCACAGCAACTAACCTATGATTGTATTCCTTCAGCTCTTATCCTGTAAAAGTAGAAGATTTCAATATGATAATGTTTGAATCAGATTAAAAACCATGGCATTGAAGATGGATCTCCAAGAAATCTCAGACAAAAATGTGCTAATGACACCAACGAACAAGAAAATGTAGAAATTACTTTGAATTGTTACAAACAGCCCAATCTCTCTGAAACAATTATATATTATTAACAAGATCAACGAACTGAATGCCTAATTCAGAAATAATAAATTATAACCCATGTTTTGATATATAAAGATATAATCATGAATTATAGCTACATTACTTTGTTGATTAATTTTGTCATAATGCTTCATTATCGTAGTAGAAGAAAGGCTCAAAGTTTTGTCATTTTAGAATAGAAAAAGAATTCATATGTAAACTTCATAGTAATGTAGTGAAATAAATTTTTAGCACTAATGTATCTGATAGAGGCAAAGGACAATTTTTCAAAATTCTTCTTCACATAAATGGGAGAGTAGCATTACCAAAGGAGAGGACTTCTACATAACAGGAATGTCAAGAGAGATGGAAAGAAATGTATATATATATATATATAGGGGACCAAGGAAAAAAGTAGGAAGGGATGTTTTCTTGAGTTTAAGATCCACAAGAAATCTAAGACGACAAATAGCTGATATAGATGCTTATAAAACCAATAAATAAGCAAATTAAATATAAGCATTGGGTTCATTAAATATACATTTTTTTCCTTTATTTATTTAGTCAATTAAATATTGTAATTATGTGGATATTGTGATCATGTCTAATGGCCATTCATGGCGGGGGCACAAGATCCAGCAGAATCCAAAAAAGGGCCAAAAACTAGAGTAAAAGGTGGGCATACAAAGAAGAGATTTTAACTTTGGTTAGTAACCACCAAAAATCTGTGATTTTGCATGAGAGGGGGGGGGGGAGGGAGATTCTTATTTTCATCATTGCCCCTAATGTTGGTAGGAGTAAAAAAAAATGTCATGGAAAAATTTCACTAGTTAATTACCTCTCTATTTTCTCTCAGAGTGAGTATGCAAATTAGGGTTTGACGACCCCTTGGCCTAGGGTTTTGTTACATGAATGGAATGGGATGACTCATTTCTGAGCATATTAATGCATGGTTCAATTATTGAACCCTTTTACTTCCTTTGGGATTTCCTGATCTAAGGTCTCAGATCCAAATCCAAATTTGTGAAACAGAAAAAAAAAATAAGAAACAAATTGTATAAAAAAACTTTGTGATCCATCAACATCGCCCAAAACATTACTTCATGTATCTTTGTATCATAACTCCGTGAAAGTTGAATTGAATTTTATGCCATCAATCAGACACCAAAGTTTCAAGTAGATGCCACCCACCTATAACAAAAATGGAAAAATCACCATTACCTTGAGAGAGAAGTCCAAAAGCAATCAAGCAGACTGCAAAGGAAAGCTTGGGGCATCTTGATTATTGTTATCCTTCATTTGAGCAGTCCTCTTCTTCTTCTTCTTCTTATATGGGATGCCTCTAGCCTTGGCTTGAGAATCCCTCACCTCGCGCAAATAGACGCGAATAGCTCCGCTAGCAAAAGGATTAGTCTCCGGCAACCCACCGTTCTCCTCGTACGCGGCCCTAAGCCGCCCGATCAGCGCGTCGAGGCTCCCCCAAGCTTGCCGGAGAGGGCAAGTGCAAGGCCCCGGGGGCTCGGGCTGTCCAAAGAAGACACACCCTTGTAAGTGCACCTTGGTCTTCCCGAATTGGTCTAGGTATCGGAGGAAATCTAGCACATGAGTGTAGTTACACTGTGACAAGGACACCGGAGGCCTCTGATTCTTCAAGTACTGCCCGAAGGTGTTCCAGTCGCGGCGCTTCTGCGACTCGTACCGGCTCAATTGAGGTGGTTGCTGCTGATGATCGCCGGAAGCAGAAGCCGAAGCAGAAGAAGCAGCAGGTAAAATAGTAACAGAGGCAGAGGCAGATCGCGACGATCCTTCTCCTATTTCTTTCCCTTTCTCGGAACTCGACATGAAGCTAGATGATAATGAATTCATGTGAGTTGTCTTAGGAGGAGAGAAGGGGGAAAGATATAATTGAAGGGTGGGGAGAGGAGGTGGGGGGTTTTGGTAGAGAACAAAACTGGAGTGGGAAGAAAGATGGGGATCACATCATGGAGCTATACCGAGGAGACATGGGATGGGACCAGTGAAAGTGCTTTAGCCCTCCTTTTTCTTCCTCCATTGCATAATTCCCTTTCTTTAATGGCACTGTTAGCATTAATTGTGCCTTTTAATTTTTTTCCATATATTTATAATTATGTTGCTATCATCAAAGCAATCATTATCAAGCATATTAGCGAATTTTAGCACTATGGTTTGGGACATTAGTGACTAGCTAGGTTGGCCGGTGCAAGTAACCAGAGTTAACAAGGACGCGTTTGTTGTGCTGTAAAACAGTTAAAAAAGTAAGATTACATAAAAGATGTGGCATCTAATTACTAGGTTTTAGGGTGATCAACAAACTTGTCTCTCCTTTAAGTTTTTTTTTTTGAATAGTTTTAAAAGTCAAAAATAATAAAAAAAAAAAAAGAAAGGACTTGAGTCAGCCATAGCCTTTGACTGAGCTATATGTTCTTCACTAATTAGGAGGGAATTTTTCTTCTTAATTACCAGCTGAATTTGGCAGAATATAAAATTTAAAAAGAAACAAAAAAAAAAAAATTTTGAAATTTTACTGATAAAATGGTTTTATAAAATTAATTATTGGATTTTGACTGTTGGTTGATTTTAAAATTGTATGGAAACGTAGTGTAACTTGATTTGGAAGGTATTTTTGTTCTTTAAGGTGCTTTATAGTAGGCCGTTTCTCTTTTCGTTTACTAAGGGCGGTATATGTATATAAATATAAAAGATAAGCACAGTGCTGTACGATGTTACATTCTTATGACGTTGTAACACAAGGGAAATAATGTTTCCAATAATCGTAACAAATTGTACTTTTCCAATTATATTTGTATTTCATTATTAACTAAGGTTTTATTTAATTTGTTTTTCTATTTTTTATTTTTGTTTTATATGTTTAATATTTTAGAAATCTCAAAATAAGAAAAGAAAAATGCTTTGTTTTTTTTATTGTACGATTTTCCTTATGTTGGGTTAAAAATATTCAAAACGAGAATTTTTTTCATTTAATGTGTAAATTTATTTTTTATTTTCTAAAAGAAATTTTAAAAATAGAAATAACCAAATATATTTTGAACAGCTTCCCTTATTTTAAAAAACGTAAAATAGAAAATGAGCTCAAATCAAATAATAGAAAACAATAAAAAAATAAAAAAATAAATCAAATATAACCTAATTTTTTTTATTTCACAATAATATTAGTTTAGCAAAAAATAATATAACACTAAAAAATTAATAGACAATCTAATAGATAAATAAAGATATCACTGTTATATATATATATATATATTTCCGATGGATGTTAATTTGAAACAAAGTTTAACGTTATTACTGAAGGAAACACATGCCTATTATGGTTGTCCAATAATATAATTATATAAAAGAACTTTATATATGGGTTTATCACCAAATAATATGAACATATTTTATGATCAATATCAGGAACGAAGTTAGGATTGTATAAGAGGGGGTTCAAAAAATTTGCAGTAATGTGTATTGAGTTTGATAGAATCTTTTGTTTCATCAAATAATGAAAGTTTTTTTTTTTTTTTTTTTAACAAGAAAGACAATAGAAATTGAAAATGTGAAAATTTCAAATGAAAAAAAGAATATTAACTTTTTATTCGAAATTTACTTTTGCTAGAATTTAAAAATTTTTTGTGGCGTTGTATTTTCAAAGAGAAGTGGTTTGTAGAAAAAGAGAATAATGAAGCAAGAAACGGTGAAGAGATATTGAAAATGATGAAAAGATTTAATGTATAAGAGAGAATGCGAAAAGGTGATAACTAGTAGGATTTAGACTTTTCACTTAAAAGGGAGTCAACTATTAATGAAATATTTATTTTTATTAAATATACTATATAGTAGCGAATGACCTATGTTACGGCACTACTCAACTAAGATTAAATATGCATATATTTTAAATTAAAATATGTTAGCACATTTTTTCTTTACAAAAATCCAAGACAAATTCTCTTTTCATTGTATTTTTTTCCTTTAAAAGAACTAAATTTAAAATTAAAATTAGAATTTAGAAAAAAAAATATCATTTCCCCAAAACTAATTTTATTCAAATACTAACGAATAACTCATGCCTATAGTATTTCCTAACTAAAATTAAATATGCATACATTTTTGTAACTTCTCTCCCTCTTTACCAGGATAGTGTAATACTAAAAAATAAAAGTATTGTCTTTCTTAATGCAACTCTTTAGATATTATCATTAAGTTCAACTCAATAGCTTATAAGAATATGAAGTGGCCCAAAAACTGGATGAAAGTTTGAAAGAAAAAGTTTTGGTTTGTAAAAGATCTCAACCATTTATTAAAGGATAAAACTCAATGTCAACCTTTATATTTTAATTTGTAGGAGGAATAATTTTAAAATGTGTGTGTTTTATTATATAGATCTATTCATTAAAAGATAAAACTCAATGTCAACCTTTATATTTTAATTTGTAGGAGGAATAATTTTAAAATGTGTGTGTTTTATTATATAGATCTATTCAACCTTATTAATTTAAATTTAGAATTAGAATTTAGGAAAAAAAAAATCACTCCGCAGAGGTTAACTTTATTCAAATATTTGTAAAAATAAAAAAAATAGAACAATTAATATAAAATTTTAATTAGTTTTATAAAAATAACTCAAATTAAAAATACTATTATTATTAATTGTATGTGCTTTATAAAATAAAATAAATATAGTTAATATGATTAATCTAAATTTAACACTAGACTTTAAGAAAATAACTACTCCCAGACCTAATTAATATTTGATATTTTTTCTACTTTTAAATTTTAAAATTACAAAGAGTTATTGTTATAAAAAAAAATAACCTAATTATCGTTTAAATTTTTTTATTTGTATTTTCTAATTTGATCCTATTTTTATTTGTATTTTTAATTTTATTTCTAATATAATTGAAATATATAAATTTAATAGCTATATTAATTTTTAAACAAATGGTCTTTTTTCAAAATTCATAAGAAGATGGATTCCTTTTCAGCACCTAAGAAAGTAGGTTCTTTTTCAAGAATCCATGGGTTTTTTTTACATGTATTAAAATTAAAAACACAATTCTAATGTTTTTATAAGCAAAAAAAAAAAAAAAAAAAAACGAAATTATAATGTTTTGGTATGTGGAATAAAGAAACAAACGTTTTGAGAGAAAGTTTTGGTTTGTAAAAGATCTTAGTCATTAATTAAAAAATAAAACTCAATTTCAGTCGTTAAATCTTAATTTGTGAAAAAAAAAATCGTACTATTTTATTATATAAATATATGAACAAAATATTAAAATTAGGGGGTTTTGACCATCCCTAATTTATCCTGGCTCCGTCCTGGTCCACACAATGAGTATCTCTTGAAGTCAGCCCTCTGGGGTATAAGTTTCAAAATTCGAGAGAGATCATCCTTTATGGTATTTAAAATGATGAATAATGGAATCTTTTCTTCTAAGAAGTTGCTGCACACTATAATGAGACTACGTAATTGAAATTGTTTATCGTACATGCATGAGTTTTATTGAGATTGTACATGCAATTATAATATTATAATTTAATTTTCTGTATGTATAAATTTTTTTTATTAAGTCATGAGATCCAATAATTATAATTGTGTAATTATATGTATCACCCTTATAGCACTTCCCTTTTCCCCTATTTACACCATGAATTTGGGTAATCACTTAATTCATTAATTAATTTACTATTGACTTTGTCCCTTAAAAAATTGCAAGAGAAGTGAAAATGAAGGGACTCAAATTCTCACTCTTGGGGAGTGGGCATGTATCATATTCTAAGGTGATATGGTTGACTAGATAAAAGATTTTTCATATCATGATGTGTGATGAGCATGTAATTTAACAACCGAGGACACAAAACATTCTAAATGCCCAATTACCAAAGCCCACATCAGCAAAAATAAAATTTCTACGACCCATATGCTGCCACCTGTTTTGCTACAACTCGAAATTCATTGTTTATTTGAAGACAAAGACTGTGACGCTAGCATTTTCCTTATGTGTAATTGCCAGCATATATAGTCACTACCATCACCAACACTAAACACTGGTGATAATGCTTAATGATACATACTAATATCAAACTGTACTGCTGTTAGTGATGTTTTTGTTGTTGCCCCTCTGGTTTCCTCTATCCTTCCTCAGGTTTTGTAGCTTATATCGAAACATATACTCAAACAATGAATTGCCATATTTACCCTTGCAACCCTGTTTCCTAAATCCAAGCTACAAGTCAATTCTAGTTGATTGCATGCATGAAATTATTGCCAAACTTTTTTTAACATTAAGGAAGACAACCAATGGGAGCTAAAGAGAGATGACCCCCACCAGTGGCATTATAGTTATTCCACTGTCAGGTAAAAGCATAATAGGGAACCAAGTCAGCCACTTTTTGTTCTTAATTATTTGACACTCATCAACAATTTTTAGTAACCTTGCCCAAAAACATTTATTAAGAAAATTTAGTAAGTAAAGTTCTTATTTATTTTATTTTATTTTATTTTATTTTTGCATTAGAGTTCCAAATTTGCACCATTTATTTAGATGTTGAACTCAACCATGTCAATAGAAGAGAAATTATACTATTCTTGCTCCATTTCAGTCTGTCTAAATTGTTGTCAATGAGCATTTTGCTATTTTGTTTTCCTCACAAAAGAATTATTGTGACATGCATCAAGCGCAGTAATTTATGCCTAACATTTCTCGTTTATTTGCTCCTTTGTGTTAAATCTTGACGATTCATCCAACTTCAAAATAAATTTACTAACAAAAGAGAATTTAGATAAATTCAATCACAACCCATCAAATATTACCAGAATTTAGCCTTATTAATATAAAATTATGATCAATGATGACGATTGATTAGTTATGATAATCGACACCTGAGATTCTCGCATAAGCCTCCTACAAATATTAGCAGACTCAAATAAGACCTAACAGTGCAGTTGTCCTCACTAATTTGAAAAATATATTACACTAAAATTTTACTAATTTTGTTATTTTTTTTATAAATTATACATTTTCCACATTTTGCTGCCATTGTATTTTTATTTTTCTTTTTACTTATTTTAAAAATATAATTTTACTTTTATTGATTATAAATTCTAAATCCTGTCCTTTCATTGATTATAAATTCTGAGTCCTGTCCTTACTTACAAATAAATGATCAAAATTCTCTAATTACAACATTGTTGACTATGGAAGCAGGTCTCTTACCCCATTTCGTCCGGCCCCTCACCATCTTATTGTTGGCAAAATTTTCAAGCAATAAAGACTACCTCAATTAACATCTGACTATTTTATTTATTTTAATTCTTACTTCCATGCCCATTACTTCGGGAATCTCATGAAATGTCCTGCAAGTTGAACAATGGATGACAGAACTGGATGGCCCCCAGCCCCCTCCCTCTTGCATTCACTGATTAACTTATTGGACTACCATGTGTTAAGATCCTTCACATTAAGTTCATTTGCAGTTTGAATCAGCAAAAGATTTGTTTAGATGCTTTAGTAAACTGAATGGATACGATTAGACAACTAATAGCAACACTTCTGTGTAAAGTGCTCACCTAAGTCCCCACATCCCATCCCAGCTCCGTGCTATTCATTAATTTTTGGTTTGTGTCAAGTGGTTTTCATTTTACTGCAATTGGCAAAACAGTTTGATCTTACTGCCTTTGCTCTTCTGCATATCACTGCAATGTGGTTGCATTATTTATACCCTCTCCATATTTAAATGTCAGAGACCCTCAATTAAATAGTACCACTGCCAAGATATTTGCATTCAAACCCACTTCCCTCAGAAGCACATGAAAATATATATGATCTTTAGAGACTTATAGGCAGTGCATGCACTGTGTTTTTCTTACCATTTTCTTGCTAATGTTATGCTTGTACCAGCTAAAAAATTACGATGTTATTTACAAGCTCAGATAAACCAATATTTAAAAGCAGCCTCTTCAATTATTGAGAATAAAATTATATATATTGTCTTTCTTTTTATGGGACACCATAAAGGGTAGGACTCCATGCACCCATTGTGAACCAATAACCTTACTATTAAAATTAATATAATTAGGATTTATTTCATTTACATTCTCTAAAATTTTAGTTTTGTACTTTTAGACTCCACAATTGTTTTAAATGTGCATTTGAATCTTTTAAATTTATATATCTTACTAATGTTATGCATGTAGTTACAGCTAATAATAAACCATGTTATTTACAAGCTCAGATTAACCAATATTTAGAAGCAGTCCCTTCAATTACTGAAAATAAAATTATATACATTTTCTTTTATGAGATACATAAAGGGGAGGACTCCATACAGCCATCGCAAATGAATAATCTTACCGTTAAAATCAATATAAATTAGGATTAATTTCATTTCCTGAGATTTTGACTTTAACTCTACAAATTTTATAAA
>QLOD02000013.1:22086746-22098508 GCA_003260245.2 Sideroxylon spinosum | reverse complement strand
TAAATTATCTACTAAATATTTGTATGACTCTATATATTGGTTATGATACTAAATTATTGAAAAACAATTCAAAATAATTTAGTAAAAAAATAAATTTTTATCACTTTTACTGACCAATTGGTCTTGAAAAGTGACAACTTTAGCGACCAATTGGTCGCTGAAAGTAATAAAAATTTGTTTGTGTATATAAAAGTTTAAATGGATCAAATTATTTTTAGAAATATTAATAAAAATAAAATGAAGAAAAATATATTATAAATAATAAGTCATAATATAATCAAATTGAAGACATGTATTAAATCTATACTATACATAGGTTAAATACAATGGTTATTCGTAAATTATTTACTAAATATCTGTATGACTCTATATATTAGTTATGATACTAAATTATTGAAAAAAAAATCAAAATAATTTAGTAAAAAAATAAATTTTTATGACTTTTGCCGACCAATTGGTCACCAAAAGTGATACCTTTAGCGACTAATTAGTCGCCAAAAGTGATAAAAATTTCTTTATGCATATAAAGATTTAAATGGATCAAATTATTTTTAACAATACTAATAAAGATAAAATAAAGAAAAATATATTATAAATAATGAGTCATAATATAATCAAATTGAAGACATGTATTAAATATATACTATACACAAGTTAAATACAATAGTTATTCGTAAATTATTTACTAAGTATTTGTATGACTCTATATATTGGTTATGATAGTAAATGATTGAAAAAAAAGTCAAATTAATTTAATAAAAAAATAAATTTTTATCACTTTTGTCGACCAATTGGTCGCCAAAAGTGATAAAAATGTGTCTATGCATATAAAGATTTAAAATATATGTACAAATGATAAGTTGGCTTAATGGGTTACTACCCAAACTTTTGATGGAATGGGATGGGTTCGAGTCTCACCAACAACAAAAAATTACAAAAATATAAGCTTGACACGTGGCGTAATTATAGATTGACATATGGTGCAATCATAAATTAACACGTGGCACAATATAAATTGATATGTGGCATGATGACATGTCACCAAACGGTCGTGGCACTACATATGAATTTTTACATTTTAAATTTAATTCAAATTTATAATTTTTTTAACTAATCTTTTGATGACCAATTGGTTACTAAAAACAAACCCTTCGGCAACCAAATTTTGGTCGCAAAAGGTAAACTTTTCCCAACTAAATATATTTTGGTCGCCAAAAGTCTACTCTTTAACGACCAAAGTTTGGTCGGTAAAGATCATACTTTTACCGAGCAAATATTTTTTTGGTCGCTAATAACTTCTGCGACTAGCTTTTGCCAACCAACTGGCAACCAAATTATGTTTGGTTGGCAAAAGATTTAGCGACCAAAAAGTCACCTTTAGTGACCAAAAGTTTGGTCGCTAGAAGTGTTTATTGTTGTAGTGTTGAAACACAAAGGTCAAACGAAGAAACAGAAAATGCCCGGTTGAAATTAAGAGAATCAGTTGAAATTCCAGGATGGACCATTGGTGATGATGATGTGGTAAGACATCAGGATAGAATCTTTGTACCAAAGCTAGTACGGGAGGATGTCATGAGAGAATTTCACCATTCCCTATTGGCAGTACACTCGGGTGGCACAAAGATGTATCACGATTTAAGGCGTCAATTTTATTGGATCGGAATGAAGAGAGGTATAGCAGAATTCATCAACAAATGTCTGACTTTCCAACAAGTTAAAACCGAACGCCGACGACCAGCCGGATTGTCAGAGCCATTACTAATAATTGAATGGAAAATGGGAAAATATAGCTATGGATTTTGTGGCAGGTTTGCCAAAAACCAAAAAGGGTTATGAAGTAGTATGGGTGATTGTTTATCACCTAACGAAGTCGACTCATTTCTTACTTATTCGAAGGACAGATACAATAGATACCTTGGCCCGATTATACATCAGGTAGATTGTGAGGCTTCATGGGACTCGATTGTGTCGGATCGACATCTCTATTTCATCTCCAGATTTTGGCAAAGTTTCGAGCTAGCCCTGGGGGTGGAGTTGTGTTTCAGTACTGCTTTTCGTCCTCAAACAGATGGACAATGCACAATCCAAATTTTGAAAGACGTGTTACAAGTTTGTGTGTTAGAATTCAAGGGAAGTTGGGAAGATCATCTACCATTAGTGGAGTTTACGTATAATAATAGTTATCAAGCCAGTATTGGAATGGCCCCATTTGAAGCTTTGTGTGGTCGATTGTGTAGATCCCTTATTTGTTGGACCCAAGTTGGAGAAATAGTAATGATTGGGCTAGAATTAGTTCAGGAGAAAAATGAAAAGATCAAAATCATTAGGCAGCGATTGGAGACAGCTTGCAATCGCCAAAAGAGTTATGCAGACCGAAGGTGTAGACCATTAGAATTTCAAGTATGAGGCAATGTGTTCTTGAAAGTCTCCTCTCGGAAGGGGCAATTTAGATTTGGTCAACGAGGGAAGCTATCACCTAGATACATTGGCCTTTTTGATGCCTTGGCTAAAATTGGGGATGTTTCCTACTGATCGGCATTACCGCCACGGTTGTCAAGAATCCATGACGTATTTCACATCTCTATGCTTTGAAAGTACGTCCCAGATCCAACACATGTGTCAGATTGGACTGGCATTGAGATAGATTCAAATGTGACATATGAGGTGAAACCAGTTCAAATATTAGATTCCCGAGAACAAATGTTACGTGGAAAGAAAATCCCATTGGTCAGAATATTATGGAAACATCACAGTATTGAAGACTCTACTTGGGAAAGTGAATATTAGATAGGAAATAAATATTCTCTTTTATTCTCTTGAAATAGTGTTTGCTAGTTGTTTAAAATTTCGAAGGCGAAATTTTTATTTAAAAAACTTTTATTTAAAAAAAAACCCACCGAAATGATTTTACTGTCAATTGTAATCACTTAGTATGTATAGATATATTTACATGTGGATTAAAAAAGGGACATGGGCATTAAATTGAAGGGAAAAAAAATCTGGTGGTCACGGGACCACGTGTCCTTGAAGATGGGAAACCAAATGTTGCCAGCAAAGCATTTTTTTCTTGGCAACCAAGCATTAGACTTAACATATATGTGTGTGTGCGCTCGGGTGGGGAGGGATGAATAGTGTAACTGAGAAAGAGAATTAGAGTGAGAGCGAAAGCGAAGGGCAGAAAGGCAAACAAAGGCTAGGTAAGTGTATTAAATACCCGTCAAATTCAAATATATATAAAGCTTTTGTCATTTAATTATATTAAAATATTTTAGTAAAATTATTTTAATAATAAGAATAATATCACGGGTTTACGAGGAGTTCATTGGTAATTTATAGACATTCACTTTGCTACTTTAGGATATTTGAGGTAGCGATTTATTGCATATTTATACATATTTGGGATGTAAAAATACGTTGATAATTTTTTATGTATTTATTTTGCATAAAAGTGATTAAATTTAGACCACATCATGTGAATTCTATCCAAATTTGGACCGGATGGTGCACGGCCAATACAAACCATGGAGACCAACTTGCTGGAATGGTTGAAAGAACAAAATATATATATCAAACCCTTTATCATGATGTGGGACCCATTAGCCTTTGAAAAGTCAACACTAGCCACTAAAAAAATTGAAATATAATAATAATTATTATTATAATAGTAAAAAGGTTTGTATCCAAATTTATGAGAAATTCTATAAAAAATAATAATAATATTAATAAAATTTTGTATGCGTACATGTGCATACACGCGTGTGCTCGTGTAATATGGAACGTCCAATCTGAATATTTGGGAGATTTATTTTCAAGAAAATAAATAAATAAATACATATATATATACATATGAAAGTGATAATGTGATATTGATGCGTTACTATGCTAAGATGATAATAACAAAAGAAAAAGGAAATTTGAATGCTATTAGGATTACAGGGTTGACAGATACTAGGAAAATAGGAAGGGTACATAGATTACCCTTGGGTCGAAAAATCCTAAATCTGCGCAGGGGTTGGTATTCATGCCAGTAGGTTAGTAGCCTACAACGATGATCATTACTTGGCTACTCATGGCCATCGAGTTTGGGCCCGCAAACGACGATATTATATAGTATCTGCCCCATGACTGTTTTTATTATGACTCGTGGGTACCTGTGGATTTGTGCTCACGTCCCTACAAACCGTGACGCAGGTGCAAACATTGATAATTTAGATAGATATCCTGGAGAAACTTAGGTGTAGCATTGGAGTAGCCTTTACTGTGAAATATTTAGGATTGTAAAAAAAAAAAAAATTAGTTATGTTTATTCGATACGGTTGTAAGGCCATAAGGCCAAGATTTTATTTTAAATTTTAGCAGGACCAAGACTTAGATATTATTGTTGCAGTTATTCACTTGGACGTATGCTCCTGAGTGGATGTATTTGACTTGAGTTAGAATTTGTGTAATTACTATATATGGTTTGTGACTCCTCCACTTACAGAACTAGTGGGCATCAGTGAGAAGGGGTAAGAAAAAAAAAAAGAAAAAATTAAGACTCCGTTTAGAGTGACAAAAAACTCAAAGTTATTCATTTTTATCTCACTACTTGAACTATAAATTCATAAGTTATTTTACTTTATCTCACTTTTTGTCATTCCAAATGTACTCCAAAGATAGAATGTATTTAGAGTTGTATAAATTTATAAAATTTAGTATCTCTTGTTTTGTGTATTAAACAAAAATTTTGAATTTTACAATCTCTTAATTCATTTTTATATTGATTTGTAAATTTTTGTATTTTTTTTTAACTCTAAACGATATCATAAGTAATAGCCGTTAGATTTATTTTCAAACAATCCGACTGCTCACCTTTCGTATTGGAGCATAATCGGATGCACTGGGCACCGAACGCACCCTCGACATGTTTTAGATACATTAAAATTTAATTTTAATTTAAATAGTTTTTAAAAAAAAAACTAAAAAATCAAAGTCTAACTGTCACATTTTTTTATATAAGTAATTTTAGTTTACTTTTGTCTAATAGTTGTCCATAGATTATTTTAAAATATCAATTTAAAAATATTAATTTATTTATTAAAAATATTATCATATATTTAAAAATTTTAATTTAAAAATTTTTATAAAAAATATTCAATAAATTTATTGAAACGGTAAGAGAGTGGGTTCCTATATGGAGCAAAAAAAAAAAAAAAAACAACTAAAGTGAAAAGAAAAAAAAAAAAAAAAGCAATCAAGGCCATTGAACTAATTCAATATTTGAAAATATCTCTTGACCTTCCTTCTTATATAGGTGTCATTAATAGTGTAAAAGTGCATGTCTTTTAAATTTTGTGTCCATTAAAATTTAATTTTAATTTAAATATATTTTTTTAATTTTTTAAAAATTTTAAAGTCTAAATATTATTTTTTAAATAAATAATCTTAGTTAACTTCATTTAATAGGTGTTCATAAAATGTTTAAAAATATTAATTTATTTATTATAATTCTTATTACAATTTTAAAAATGTTAATTTAAAATTTTTATAAGAAAAATAGAAGAAGAGCAAGAAAGTGTATTTCTCATATGAAATGACAAAAAGAGAAAAAAAAAATGAAGAGAAAAAAATAATTCAGATCATTGGACAAATTTAACAGTTAAAAATATACAATTTAACTTCGTTATTATATAGATGTTATGTGACTTTAGGTGAGGAAATTATTCCCACATTAAAGGTGCAAAATTTTTATATGCCCTACATTAGGTGAGGAAATATTTAATTTCTCACTAAAAAGTAAAAGCATTCTTCCCCTCTTCCATACTCGTGCAAGCCGCAAAACATATAATTTTCTCAAGCCAAAAGATAAAATCACTTTAAGCGAGGAAGCAAAAGTTTTTAGCAAGAAAAAAAAGTAACCATCGCTAAATGTATGCCCTTTTATTCCCAAAACGAATTGCACAAACGTATTCGCTGTGTTTGGCACTCCCCCCTCCCTCTGTCTTTCTCATGCTCGCGTGGAAGACTATATTGAGATTTTCAGTGGCTTTCATGCCTCCCAAGCTTCCTCTATTCCGATTCTTGATCTCTCAGTGGCCGACCAAACCGACTTCCTCTTCGATTACTCTGAAGTCTTCGACGGTTTCAACGGTCTAGATATTGCGATATCTTTGGAAGAATTGTTCAACTCATAGAAGGCCACTTACGATTCTTCCTCTGAAAAGCTTGATATGTTTGTTGTTGCTTTTTGCCTTCATTTGTTTGGTCATTTTATTTTCAAGTTGTACAAAAAATGTTTATCTCTTGTTGTCTGGTTCTTCATAATTTTTATTTTTTTAATTGTTATAATTTTTTTAATTTTTATTTGGCCATTTTACATTGTCTTCGCAATCTTGTTCAATTTCAAAACGTGTGAGTTTTCTTTTTATTTTTATTTGGTCATTTTGTTGCTAAAATATAACTTTTAGTGAGGAACATTTATTTCCTCGCTTAAAGGTAAAAATAGATAACGAAAATCATTTCCTTGTTTAAAGTTACTACAAGCGAGGAAAAAATCTAATTTTCACTAAAAACTAGCAATCGAGGGTAAGCAAGGAAGTCTAGAAGGTAATTTTTTTCTCACCTATGGTCTTTAACAAGGAATATGTAACTTTTAACGAGGAAGATTTTCCTCATCTATACCCATATTTTTTGTAATGCTTTAAACTCAACTATATTACCATATTAAAACATTCAATCAAAAACCAATCAATAAGAAGTGAAGATGCCAATTAAAATCATATGTCAATTTAAAAGGCATTATTTCATATATTTCAATAAAAATCATACATTATGCTTCGTCTTTTCATATAATATTATTATTATGATAGAAGGCACTATTTCATCGAGAAATATACCAACACACAAGTCATACATTATTCTTCCAATAATATCTTTATTTTTTTAAAAAGATAATTCTAATAACAACATCATCAACAAGAACAATAACTACTAAAATAGACTAGCTGATTACGAGAAGTTATTTCAGACGCTTAGTCCACGTGAATTAAACTAACCTCTAATTCTTATTGATTAGGTCTCCATCAACCAAGCCCTATTCGATGATGATGGTTACGGGGAATAATAGAGTAGCTAACTGCAGCCTCAATGTCATCTACTTTTAGTACTTGATATAGCCAACCGAAGTAGAGTTGGAAACTTTAATAAGTGTCCCAAGCAAGGGCACAAGCAAGCACTTGGAAGAGTTCTCCTTGTAAATGAACCCCGCACACTTATTACACTCTTTACTGCACTTGTCTCTGCACTGCCCCACCGGCATAGGTCCCTCGCCATCGTCCGTGTACGGATTCAAAAAGTGTTCCACACCCACAACTTTATAATACTCCGCCGCCGTAGCTCCGCCCTTGCACGCAGCCAACTTGGGCGGAGCACAGCCGTCGCTCCACCCCAGAAGCCCTTTCCGCGACGGACACGCGACGCACATCCCTCGACTGCACAACCCGTACTCGCCGCACCACGACGGCAACGCGCATTCTCTCACGAAGTAGGTTGAGAAGAAAGCGAAGGTCTCCTCCCACTTCAAGTAATCCACTGGGTCGTAATAAGTGAAGGCTCTTAGGTTGCCGTCGGAGCCGAGCCTCAGGAAGGAGTACGTCGCGTTGTAGTTCGCCTTGTTGAGGTTGAGCTGACCCCCGCTCCGGGTCGGTCGTGTCTGAAGGAGACGGCGGTGGCCGCCCGCCGCAGCTGGAGGCGATGTCGGTGGTTCTTGGTTTATAGTCAGGACTAGCTCGAAAGCGGTGGCGTTGTCGTTCGCCGGGACTACATTGAATGTTACAATTGGGCCTAAGTTGTCACCTCCCCAGCCGCCGTAGATAAGGCGGTCACCGGAGTAGTTTAAGTACATGTTCAAGCCGTTCTTTTCGAGAACAAGGCTGTATTTCCCATCAGAGGGGTCCACGTCGGAAGTACGGCTGACGAGCTTGTTCCGGCCGTCAAGCAGAAGCGACATTCCGGCCAAGAGAGTGTCGGAAGGATAATCGAAGCTCTGCCAGACGAACCTCCCTCTCTTGTCGAAAAGGACAAGGTTTCCATTCGGGAGCAGTCTGATCCCGGTGACGCCCTTGCCGGCCGTGTTGGTTTGCCAGACGACGGTTCCGTCGGCCTCGGCGAGGACGAAGTTGCCGTCACTGGCGAAGGTGAGGGTGGCGTTCTCGCGAACGGGGCGGTGGCGGTTGGCGTCCCAAACCCACCGCATGAGGCTCTCGTCGTCAGGAATGCCGGCTCTGATGGCGAAGATGAAAGCATCGGGAGTGGTGTTGTAGAAGCAGAGCCTGAAAGGATGGGTGTAAAAGGTGTGGGAGCCGTTTCGGATCACGCGGTAGCTGGCGTCGTATTCGATTATTCGTTCACCGAACTCGCCTTGGTTTACGAAATAGAACCTCTGGTTCGCCGGAACTTGAGCTTGAGCTAGGGAAAGAGTTGCAGCGAAGAAGAAGAAGAAGGAGAAAAGGAAAGGGGGAATTGGTGAGTGGGGAGAAGCCATTAAAGGAGCTTTTTTTGCCAATGGGCTTTCTTTCCTTGTTCTATTCTTTTTTTATGGGTGGATTGGATGGGACGAGAATAAGATTTTCTTTGACTTAAAAAGGTCAAGAAAATTGGCCTATGGGTGGTTTGAAACAGCATCTAGAAGGCATGCTTGGCTGGCAATGCTTCAGTTCGAGCTACGTTATTTCTCTCCAAATAATTCAGAGGCAGAAAAAAGTTAGTGAAAGTAATATATTTTTTAATTTACTACAGCGCATAGAATCTGGCCTTCACTGTTCGTTCTTCTCAAAAAGGTTATTGGAAAATTTAAAATTTAAGTATTTAGTAAGTAAAAATTAATAAAAATTGATAAAAATTAATATAAATTTATAAAATTTAGAATTTCCAAACAAACATACGAAGAATAATTAAAAATGAGTAAATATGGTTAAAAGTTGATAAATATTCATAAAAATTAGTAAAATTTTAGGACTTTTGAGATATCAAACACACACTTATCCTAATAAACAATTGTCAAGTAATGTGTAACTAATAATTTTATAATTAAATTCTTTATCAAAATTATTTTCGTTTAAATTATTATTTTTATTTAGTTTTCATTCCATACATGTTTGTAGTCCATTTTATATATTAATTATATTCATATAGGGTGCGTTTAATTGGTAAAAGAATAAAAATTTTCAGTAATTTTTTATCTCTTTTTTTTTTTTTTTTGGGTAACACTCCCATATGTTACTGAAATTTTTTTAATTTTTTATCAAACAATCAAAAATTACTAAAAGTTATTAAAATATTTTTTAACTTTTTATTAAACAATCAAAAATTATTAAAAATTCATTGTTGAAAGTTTTAGTAGAAAAAAAAATAGAGTATTTTTTATTATTAAATTTGGAGAGAAGGAAAAAAATATTAAGAAAATAATACATTTTCTCTCCTTTGCTTTTCGGTTGTCCTTTTCTTATTTTTTTTCATTTGTCTATTTCTCTTACATGTATTGTAAACAGGCTCGCGGAAAGGTGACGGGTCCGGGGACAGACTTATCCTATAAAAATAGGGGACCATGGCCCCTAGTTTTTAAAAAAATATACATGTGGTGTAGAATAGTTATAGACACACATATATATATATATATTTAAATTTGGTTACTCTAATCCTTTTACGTCATTAATAAACTATGAAACTGAACTTTAAGTTGTGTTATTAATAAGGTACGAGTCTTAATTCTTGAATTAGAAAATTAATTTTATTTATTTATTTGATTTTTTTAAAACACAATGATTATTAATTTATATTGTTTATTAAAAATTTAAATATATTACTTGATTGTAAAACTATATTTTTTAAAAATACAAAAAAATACTAATATTTATAAAAAAAAAATTTAATTCCCTCCGTGGATGGCTATCACCTCCATCTGGTCCTCGCAATTTGCAAAATAATATATCTTGGTACCACCTTCCAACCTGGAGTGGGGTGGGGCTTTGCCATCAAAGCATATATGTCACATATATAATTTATATTAATTTTGATATATTTTATTATATAATAACGTGATAAAATTTTAATGATAATTAAAATAAATATTAAAACATCAGTTGTTTTTTATTATCCACGAACTAATGAGGAGATGGCCCATTGATAGCTGGAGGATTGATTACACAGCTACCACGTTAAATGAAAAAAAAAAATGGTTCTGAGAATGGATAAGATTAAATCAATGGGGAGACCTGTCCGCCTCGGCGGCTGCTATATATGGAAGTGGGGTCAACACTTCTTCCTCATTTTGCTGCGCGCATTTATCCGTCCGGAATTGATCACTTTGACTCTCCCGTTCGAAGACCAACTTTTGTTCATATATTTAATTTTTCATCATTGTTAAAATTTATATATTATACAATGCGCTCTGACTACTATATGTTAATATCAGTTGATTTGATACGCAATTAGCTGAATGATTCTGTACCCAATGTCATCTGTCTCTGTTATTTAGATTGTGAGTTGTAATTAGAATCAAATGATTTTTTTGTATAAATTTGTTTTTATTATGAAATTTTCGATTTTAATTAGATGATTCACTACTCTCAAGATATGGTAGTAACATCGGTGCTACATACATTATTCCATGAGTTCGATGGATATAATCATTTCTATTAAATAGTCACTATTCCAGAAACATTAATTAGGAAAAATAGAATTTGATGATTAATATTCAATTAGTTTTTTTAGATAAAAAAACTTATTAAAAAATAAATAAATATAACCTACCATTTTAGAAGAAAAAATGAGCAATTAGACACATAAGTGCAAAGCTCAAGCGTCCACAGATGTTACCATTATAAACTTTTTTTGGGATCTATAAAATATTAAAAAGATGGTTGAAAACAAATCTATGTCAACATTTTTACTTTCTCTTTATTTTAAAAAGCAAAATTACTATTTTAATTTAATATTATAATATTAAATTAAATATTATAACGTGCATTTGATTTTGTTTGGGGTTGATATATACTGATTATTATAAACCATATATTATGCTGTGAGATTTCAATTGTGAAAAACCGAAAAAAATGGACTTTTAGTATCTTTAAGTATCCAAGCGTAGTGTTTTCTGTGCCCAGTGGTACTCCCAAACCCATTATATTTGATTATACAAATCAATTAAAAATCACTAAAAAATATCATTTATTAGAAATTTCAAACCAAAAATCAAAATCGAGTTTATCAGTACACTTATTTATAAAGTGTAGAACTCCTATTTTATTACAGTCCAATTTCAAAATCTAATCAAATTAACACTATCAAATTGTTTTATTTCAAGCGCACCACTGTTGTAACTAAGGGACATGATTCATCGTGCATGGGTTTAGCTTTAGCTTCAACAATAGTGAATAAGGCAAATCGATTCATTCTATTATGATTTGAAATAATTTGAATAATTCAAATAGAATCAAATGAAAATTTGAATAACCACCTCTAATAAAAATTATATCTTTGAGCACGTGCATTGGCATGGTGGTGCTAAGCTCTTAAGATGTGCTAACTTATGACTAAAGTTTGATTCTGGCTCTCATTCTTCCGGATATCTGCATAACTAAAACAAATAAAGATAAGGGTAAAATATAAAAAATCATCTCTACAGTTTAATCTTGATATTACTTTAATCCCACACGTTTAAATTACAACAGTCAAATCTTTACACTTTCGGTCAAGCAGCAATTCGATCCTTCCATTAGTTAACC
>QLOD02000013.1:21978874-21994405 GCA_003260245.2 Sideroxylon spinosum | reverse complement strand
TTTGATACATTCAAAACTTATAAGCTTCCTCAAGGGGATATCATCAATCCAAATTATCAAGACGTGGATTCCTTCAATTATTAATATTCATCATATATTGCCCAACCCACTGAGTTTATTGACTCATATAGAATCTCACTCTTTGCATAATCAAAGCAACAATCACCATATACACGGGTCTAAGAATAGAATTCAGATTAAGAGCATAAGCAATCATATTAATCATGAGGTTTAAATTATTTTATAAAGTCAGTATAAAATAATTAACTAGTTCAATACACATAAAGTGTACTAGCACAAAAAGTTAGAATTAAACCATTGCCCATAGTCAAGACAGACCTCTTGAAATTCTGTGCTACAGTTCTACTGATGGTGTGTCCAATTCCATCTAAAAACTGCAAACAATAAACTTGTATTCTAAAAAAACCTATGATCTAGTCTTCTGTGTGTAAGCCATACTCTACACACTAGATCAAATACTCTTTGTGAATACTAGACACATGCACAAATATAGTAAATGGCATTCATTGCTCAAAAGAAATTCTCATTAAAATATATAAAAACATAACATAAAGTATGTCTTTTAGTCTATATCTCTATCATAAGTTTCTTTAGATTTGTAATGAATGATGATTAGTTTGTTTGGATCCTTTGAAATCACTAGTTGGTATTTTTTGATTAATTCTTATGATCGTATGTTCCATATACATTATATGTGAGTTACTGAGAATTTTCATGCCTAATCTTAAGGATTTTGTATGTGGATTGTGACCTAGAACTCTCATGTATTTTATATGGATTATTGCACTCCAAGTGTTTGATCTAGGGATTCATGAAATGAACTTAATTTTATAACCAAATTGATTAGTAATTGTTCTTCTTGAAAATCCATAGAAATCACTACTTGAATTGGTTTGATCCAAGATTGCTTTTTATAGTTGTTTTTACTTTCATTGCATTTTTCATCATATTTCAAAATTGGATTTAATTGCCACCACCTAGGTGTTTGATGAAATGCCTAGGTAAGTTTCATTTTCATAATGTAACTCCATTTTATTTGATATTTCTTGTGGGACACCTGCTAATTAAGAGAAGAAGAATTATGTATTCACTAAGCCTCTTCTTATGGGTATGGTCAGTACTTCACCAATTTATAAATTTAAATTTCTACCACTGATCACCTTGCATTGTGGTATATGTAGGCTTCTCTCTATCAAAGAAAGAAGAACACAAGTAGTGATTGTTAGGAAAAATGGGTGAAGGGTGATAAGATGGCTCGGTGTTATATTCTATCATCGATGTTTAATGCATTACATCATCAACACCAGAACATGGATACCGCTTATGATATCGAGTTCTACATCAAGAAGAAGTTTGAAGAACAGTGTAAGCAAGCTAGAAAGACTACCATGAAAGCATTACTGAACACTTTAATGGCTGAAGGAACTCAAGTAGAAAAACATGTTCTAAAAATGAGGGATCATTTAAACACACGAGAGGTTCTTGGGGCTGAAATTGATGGAGATTCTCAGATCGATCTTATTCTTGAGTCACTGCCAGACTCTTTTAAAGCATGAATAAACTTGCTTTTTCATTAATAGAGCTTCTTAATGCTCCAAAGGTAGTGGAGGGTATTATCAAGAGTGGTCCTAGTGTTCATCTTGCCTTGGCTTCGTCTTCTAAGCCTAAGCATAAAGGCAAGGGTAAGGGCAAAGGAAAAAAGAAAGCTTGTCCCAAAGGTACCAAAGATGCTGGCACTATCTCAATAGTGAACAGAGAGAATAAGAAAAAATCAAATGCATATCTAGAAGGAAAATGTCTCCCTTATAGTGTAGAAGGACATCGGAAGAGGATTTACCCTACCTAGTGAGCACAAAAGTGTGTAGGTATACTTGGCTAATTATCTTTAGGAAAGAAAGCAAGTTCCATGAGAGCCACCTAGCCTATAAGGTAGAACATAATGATGTTAATTATGGTTACATCCGTAAGTAGCTTGGTTCAGTCCATTGACTAAGAAGGGGGCCTAGAACAAAAAGAAAATGAATGAAGGAAGAAGGCATTAGCATTAGAAAGACTATAGAGGCATTCTTTGAAATAAGCTTTTTATCGAGTTCTTTATGTTCTTGGTGTATAGACTATGGGGCAACTAATGACATTTGTAATACGTTGCATAGGTTTCAAGAAACCAAGAGACTAAATGATAGAGAGCTTTACTTGCACATTAGTGATGGCTCTATGATTGCTACTATTTTAGTTAAAGTAGTTGGATTACTATTTAGTGATAAAACTTTAGTTTAGAAAATTACCTTTATGAACCTAGCATTAAAAGAAATTTAGTTTTAGTTTAATTGAAAAAGGATATTCAGATATTTTTAACTCTTCAGTTACTATTAAATTAAATGGTTCTTTATTTGCTCTGGTACATTGATGAATGGCCTAAGTTTGATTACTCCCCAATTGAATGAGATTGATGATATAGAAAGCAACAATTTACAGCCATCATCATCATCATCTTTCATTTTATCAAATCTTAAGAAAATATTTTCTTCAAGTAATCTAACAGATTTTGGCATTTTAGCCTTGGTCATATTAATCTGAATAGGATAACAAGGTTAGTAAAAGAAGTTACTTTGTCTTCATTGGTAGTGGAGCCAATACCAACTTATGTATCTTACTTGGAGGGTAAAATGACTAAGAGACCCTTTTCTGTAAAAGGGAACAGAGCTAAAAATTTATTGAAGTATTGATGTTGACCTCTCAATGTCAGAGCTCAGGGAGGTTATGAGTATTTCATCACTTTCATGGATAATTACTCTAGGTATGGTTATGTTTATCTTTTGTACCATAAGCTCGAAGCTTTTGAAAAGTTCAAAGAGTTTCGGGATGAGGTAGAAAAGAAATTAGATAAGAACATAAAATCACTTAGATTTGATTGAAGTGGCGAGTATCTCTCCAGGAACTTCAGTAAATATTTGTTGGATAATAGGATTGTTTCTTAATTTTCTATGCCAGGCACGCCTCAACAGAATGATGCAGCTAAGAGAAGAAATAGGACCTTTTAGAAATGGTTAGATCGATGATAAGTTATTCTAATCTCCCTATATTCCTTTGGGGATATGTCTTAGAAATAGCTATGTATATTCTGAACTTTATACCAACTAATTTTTCCCCTAAGACTCCCACTAACTTGTAGACTGGACAGCATCGTAGTCTGCAACACTAAAGAATATAGGGCTGCCCTGCATATGTGCTAAAGGGTAAGACTTGTAGGTTGGAATCAAGATCAGAATTGTTCTATTTCATATGGTATCCAAAAGAAACAAGGCTATTTTATAATCCTAGGGAGCATAAGGTGTTCGATAGAACGAATGCTATCTTTCTAGAAGATGATTATATTATGAACCAAAAGCCTAAGGGTAGAGTTCAGCTAGATGAGATAGATAATTCTCTCCCACAGGTCATTGGCATAGTCAATCCCCAAGATACTCCATAAACTACATCATCCACTTCTTTTGATACACTGGAACCTCGTCGTAGTGGGAGGATTTTTAAGGCACCTAATAGGTATATGTTTTTTGGAGAAAACCTCTAGGGAGAACAACAACCTGATCCTTCCAGCTATGTTGAGGCTATTTCTGATATAAATACAGATTCCTAGCAAAAGGCTATGAAAGCAAAATAGAGTCTATACACTTTAAGTAAGTCTGGAAACTTATAGAACCATCTGCCGTTGTTAAACTTATTGGTTATAAAGGGGTTTATAAAAGAAAGAGAAGTTCAAATGGGTCTATTAAGACCTATAAGGCTAGGCTAGTGGCTAAAGGGTTTACTCTGAAAGAGAGTATCGACTATGACGAAACCTTTTCACCAGTTACTATGCTTAAGTCTATTCTTATCCTCTTATATGCTGCGGCTTAGCTTGATTATGAGCATTAGCTAATGGATGTCAAGATGGCATTTTTGAATGGGTATCTTGATGAAGACATCTATATGATGCAAGTAAAAGTGTTTATAGCTAAGGGCCGTGTTTATAGCTAAGGGCCAAGAGCGTATGATATGTAAGACGAATAATTCTATATATGGACTTAAGCAAGCATTTCGTAGTTAGAACATCTGTTTTGATTAGGCAATCAAGTTGTTTGGTTTTGATAAACATCTGGATGAACCTAATGTGTATAAGAAATATAGTGGGAACATGGTGGTTTTCTTAGTCCTATATATGGGTGACATTTTACTCATTGAGAATGATATTGGTATGTTATCCACAGTTAAGGTCTGGTTAGGGAAACAGTTTGATATGAAGAAGCTAGGAGAGGCTAGCTATACAATTGAGATCAAGCTTTTGTAAGATCATAAGAATAGGATATTAAGCCTATCTTATATTGCCTATATTAACAAGATACTAGTCAAGTATGCTATGCATAACTTCAAGAAGGGAATGGTACCGTTTAAGCATGGAGTGCCTTTGTCTAAGAACCACTGTCCTAAGACACCTCATGTAGAAAGTCCCTTATGCTTCAACAGTAGGGAGCCTCACGTATGCAATGCTGTGTACTAAACTAGATATCAGTTTTGTAGTGGGCATGTTTAGTCAACATCGACCTAATCCTGGATCAGAACATTGAACTACTATGAAGCATGTTCTTAAGTACTTAAGAAGGAGTAAAGATGCTGGATTACAGGGGAGGAGACCTAGTTTCTATTAGATACACTGATTCAGATTTTATGTCGAATAAGGATTCCTAAAAATCAACATCTCATTATGTGTTTATCCTAAATGGAGGAGCTATCAATTGGAGGAGTATTAAGCTGTAGTGTATTGTTGACTTTACCACGGATGCTAAGTACAGCAATTTGGCTCCAAAAGTTTCTAATGGAATTGAAAGTACTATGATAAGGTAAGTTACCTATTATAATTTATTGTGATAATACTAGGGCTATAGCTTAATCCAAGGAACCAAGAAACCATAAAAGTGGGAAGCAAATAGAAAGAAAGTCTCACTTAGTCAGAGACATTGTTCACAAAGTGACATTGTTGCGATAATGATTGCATCAGCAGATAACTTAGCTAATCCTTTTACCAAAGGTTTTCCTGCAAAGGTCTTGAGTCTCATTTGCTGGAATGGGGATAAGATGTAAGGGGTCAATGGCTTAAGTACAAGAGGGAGGTTGTTGGGACGAAAGCCCTAAATTCATATATTAGATGATAAATTGATTTTATTTTAATAAAGAGTTCTTATTCAGTTTATGTAAAGTTTTTCATTTCCTATGGATGCATTTATTTCATATGATGAATGTAATCCTTGATTGATTAATGAGCTAGACAAAATTTAAATAAAATGGTCAACAAATATATATTATTAATTATAACTAAAATTACTTCAAACTTAGGAGTCATAATTAGATTAAATCAAGTTTAACTGTAACTAGGGATAATTCAATTAGGGTTACATTTTCCTAAGGTTTATAATTATTTTGAAATTATATTAGGGTTACATTTAAATATGTAGAAACTTTAATTAGGGTTAATATTCAATATTATTAATTTTTTTTTATCAATTAATCTTCGTTTCAAACATAATGAACGTTTTACCCTAACTTTCAAAAGATTAAGCATTTCAAACATAAGATATGAATTGTTTGAAGCTCCTAAAAGCTAAATGAAGTCTCTACAAATTTCAAATATTTAAAATCTCTTGCAGTCCCAACAACTGTTTGGAAATCTCCAAAACATTCTTAAAAATATATCAAACATCCCCAGCTAGAATCACTTAAGTTATTATCTTCATGCATGTGCATACATCTATGTTTTAAATGAACTTAAACCCGTTTGAGAATCATATCATAACAATCGATTTGATCATTCTTGATGCGACGAGTTAGGTCTTTTAACACTTGATTTGTTTTCGTGATGTGGATGTACAATCAACATATATAATTCTTGAATTGTCTAGTTTGGACAATTTGGGAAAGCAATTATCGATATTTTACTCAACGGTAACTATGCTAGTTCTATGCTAGGTGAGGTTTTGTGTAGCTACTCCTATTGTTCTTTGGGTATATAAATAAATACGGGAAACACCATTTTTATGTCGTGTGCTTAGAGAACTACATAAAGATGTTTTTGAAATTTCATCAGACAATAGAACGAGGCATTTGGGCATTAAGTAAGAGTTGGATCATGCACTTTTGAACAAGATAGGACCAACTACCTTATAGTGAGAAAAATTTAGGTTTTTTTCCAAACGAACATACATATGGGTGTCAACTAGTAAGTTACTGAAACATATTTTGTCCACCTACTTATTACGTTTGATGAAGTTGTGCTTAAAACAGTCGATAAGACCTAGATTGACTTGCCAGATAGGTTATCCTCTTGATATCTATGAGAGCTTGATGACTTCATTGCGTACATCCACACATTAGATTAGCAATCGATCAACTGGCCATGCTGAAAGTGTATTAATCAATACATTTCCCCTAAGATGTGGTAAGGAACCATCTACTAAGGCGCAATTTCACTTATAAGAATTGGACAAATCATAGGGAGGCTTATGTTTCGTTACAGAAAGTTGAGGAAATAGTAGATTTATATGAAGATGTTGTGCTAAGGGTGAAAATGATGATAGAAATGATGTGCGAGATCATAATTGGGATGCCCACTACAAAACCAAGTACTTAAACTAATGAAGCAGGTAGGAGAGATCCTCAGTCCGATGCTAACAAAGATTCATTAAGGCTTTTAGACTTCTTGATGATGCAAACATTGAATTGTATCCCGGATGTCAGAATTGCAGTTAGTTGTCTTTCATCGTTGAGTTGTTGTACTTAAAAGCTTTAAACCAGTGGACCAACAGCTCATTTAATATGTTACTAGAGTTGTTGAGAAATCTTGTCAGACGATACAAAAGGTTTATGAGTCCTACTACTAAGCCTGTAAGTTGACAGAAGATTTGGGTTTCACATTCGAGACTAGGATGCATGCCTGAAGAGTTGTATGTTGTTCCGAAATGAGTATACAAACCTTGACAAATGCCTTATATGTGATAGTTCTAGATGTAAGCAAGACATTGTAGCCCAGAGTACCAATGGCTAGTGAAGAAAGGGTGGGAAACCAATGGTACAAAACAAGTTCAATACTTCTCTCTTAAGCGGAGGTCGAACAAGTTGTTTATATATATATTAAAATAGAACGGTTTTTTAAAATGCCCCTCTCACAAACTAGGATCCAACGGCTAAGATTAAGTTTTATTCTTCAATGAATGGCTAAGATCTTTTACATTCATAATGTTTTTTTGTCCCACCTCACTAAACCATAACAACTTCAAATTTTTTTTTACCTATAAATGCACTAGAATTGTGTCATATGATTTTAATAAATAATAAATGTAAAAAACTCATGGGTTTTGAAAAGAAATCCACTCTTTTAGATTCTAAAGAAGAATTCACTTGTTTATGGGTTCAAAAAGAAACTCACTTACTTAAAAATTTAATATGATTGCCAAATTTATATATTTTAGTTACAATAGTAATTAAATTAAAAATGGAGATAAAGATAGAGTTGAACTAAAAAAAAAAAATAAGAAAAGATTAAATAATAATTAGGTTATTTTTATTATAGCAACAACTCTTTGTATTTTTAAAATTTAAAGGTACAAAAAAATGTCAAACATTAATTAGGCTCTGGATGAGTTATTTTTCTAAATTCTAATTTTAAATTTAAATTAATCACATTTACTATATTTGTTTTATTTTATAAAAAACATATGATTAATAATAATATTTTTCTATTTGAGTTATTTTTAATAAAATTAATTACAAATTTATTATAAAAGCCTATGTGGCACTCTTTTTATTCATCCTTATATTATTTTTTATAAATGCTTGAATAAAATTAGTCTTAGTAAAGTGATTTTTTTTCTAAATTCTAGTTTTAAATTTAAATCGAAAAGTTTGACAATCTATATAATAAAATAAGACTGTTTTTAAAAATATGTAATAATCTTAATTTTTAAATTTTTAATTTTTAATTTCTAAATTTTACCTTTTAGTTCATGATTTTTAATATATAAATATATATATGATTTATATATATTTTTCTAGAGGGACACATAGTCGAACCAGCCATTGCAATTACCAGTTAATTCACCTTATGCTTTACTTGCTTGGGTGAGTATCAAGTGTAACCCAGCCACGTGACTAGGATTGGTGATTCCACTTGGCACAAAAATGAGGTATATATGTATGGCTTGTGTAGTACCTCCGGAAAAAAAAAAAGTGAAAAAGAAGAAAAAAAAAAAGAAAGGAAAGGCATTAATATGTAAAAGTATTATGCTAATTTTTATGTGTTTTTTCTCTGCATAAAATTTGGTTAGAATTTAGTTACATTAGAAATTTAGACTATGAGTTTATATATAATATTATAGTACAATGTACATATATAACATTATACTCCTTGGGAAAAGAAGTTAGGAGAAAAAAGTTTTCAAATTTTCAAAATGATCCCCAAGTTTTGGATAATAATAAAATGAAACCCAAAGTTTTGCATAATTAAAGCATGACCATAAAAGTTTTAGATAATTACAAAATAACCCTAATATTTTGAATAGTTACAATTTAACCACCAAAATTTTAGATACTTACAAAATAACCCAAAGGTTATGAAATTATAAATTTTCACCCTAAAGGTTATAATTGCATAGACATCAATACTAAGAAAATAGAAAGGATAGCAAGACTACCCTTAGGTTTGTATTCATGCTAGTAGGTAAGTAGCCTACAACATGACGATTAGGAGTTTGGTTTATCGTGGCTCGTAGTTGAAAACTACAAATATGACATTGCTAGTATCCACCCCATGATTTGTTATTTTAATTAAACATAATAAAGAAATTTGATAATGGTGTTAAATAATTCGTTGCTGAAAGGATAATCTGAGTTTTAATATTTCTATAACATATTAATCTGGTTATTCATTGGTATATGCTTATCTAACTAAATTAAATAAGATCACACACATGTTCAATTTTATTGCATATTATATATATTAGTATCATCCACCGTGGAGTTGATGCTCACGTCCCTACCGATTGTGATGTAGGTACAAATCCGAAAACCTAGGTGGACCGTAGCGTCACACTACTTTTAATTTTCTAAGAAAATTTTATTATCACTTTATTTTAAATATTAAAATTATAATACTATTTTATTTAACTTATTTGTTTAGTTTGTAAGGCTCTAAAGCCAAAACATATTTATTTTATACTTTGGAGTATGTTGAAACTATTTTACTATTTATGATTAAATTATTGGCATAGGTTCTGTATGTCTACTCTAGGATGGTCATGGCTCTGATTAGAAGTAAAAGTGTAACTACTACATTAGGATATGTGACATCTTTCACTCATTATTCGGGTCATGAAATTCAAGACGTGACAGGTAGTATCAGAGCCAGGGTTTCTAGAGTACCTAAGGACAATGGGCATTGCAATTAACACCAGAGTCTAGAGCATATTGAGAAAATTTATTGCATAAGATTTACTTTAATGATTTATTTGGTATATATTAATGAAATCTAACTTTGGAACTTTTGTTAGGAAATGACAATAGCGGGTACATCCAAGGTTAGTGAGCAAAAGGAACCGAGCCAAAAAAATATTAAGCAGGAACCCCGAAGTAGCATGATCAGATGACAACATTTTTACCCATGTAATGCCTGAAGCACCTCATAAGACCTACCTAAGGGATGAGCCCGCATATTCTGGAGGGTCCAATTATTCCCCACAGCCTATCGTATGATTTTAAGTACAATTTTAAGTGCAAGTTAACTGAAATCTTGCAGGTTCTAGCAGTAATAAGGTAACCCTTAGCCCTAGGAGGAGGCCCCTCATTTGCTATGGGTGGCAGAAGCTGGGATACTTATAGTCATAGTACCCCAAAAAGTGCTTTTCTTACGGGTTATATGGACATATCACCAAGATTTTTCAGAACAAGTAACCAGTGGACCTCAGGAGTGGGAAAAATACTTATTATAAAACAACATTAAGGGAAATTTTGTTTTATGTATACATAACCCTCTTTAGTTAGCTTGTATAATAAGTTTTACCGGGTTACTCGAGACAAATTTTGTATTGTGTATAAGTCGGAAGACCTATTCTTTCCTTTTCAACACTAATGTAAAATAAAGTTTGCTTTATATTTATAAAGTATATGTTTTAGATATATATCATCACTGTTTGGGTTACAAAGTCTAAATTTTACATATGATACACATTTAAGTTATGATATGGATGTTATCTCTTAATACGATATTGAGAAGTGATTTTATATGTATGCTAGAATATGCCACCACGTAGAACATAGGCTCAAGACTAAGACGGAGATTGACCGCCTCTAGAAATTGCAGTTACTAATAACCCCCAAGTATAAGGGTGTGCGGTGTAGCTTTAACTCGGTGAGTCCGAGATCGAATCCACAGGGAACCTAAGTTTCAATTTCTAGGTTATAAATTCTCTACGCCTAAGTTCAAGAATCACTTCAAATTAAATCAAGAAATATTTTTATACTACTCCTAGATTTGTTTAAGCAATTGAAAGTTATAAAAAATAATAACAATTGATCTTAAAAGAAAGTGAACAAGATTAAATTACGAATTTAAAGTAATAAGTAAAAATCCTTGATTTAACATTCAAGTTCAAGTGGAATAAAATTAAATCATATTGGTGTTTTATTTACCAATTAAAGTTTCACGTCGAAAGAAAAAATTAATTGAAAGATATCATTGTTAAAGCTCTTTTAAAAATCCACAATACTCAATTTCATACTCACGTCTAATGGATTATGAAATCAAAAAGATTTTTCTTAAGAAAGCACTTCAAGAAAGTTAAAGATTTAAAAACCTTTATCAGTGATTATCGGAATATGATCAAAAGTTTTTGTTTTCAAAGATTCTTTTAAACGAAAGATAGATTTGAAATTCTAATGTAGATGTTTATGCGTTTGTGTATTCATCTACGAAACCCTAGCACATAATATGATTCAAATATTCCACCTTCCCTATGAAGTTAAATCAAGAACAAGAGATTTACGCTACCATTTTATAGGAATTCATAAATATAAATCAATAAGAAAGCAAGACAATACGGAGATGAAACGAAAGAAAAAGAGATCTGAATTTCTATAAAAATAAGAAAAATACAGTACCATACTTTGAAGAATTGAAAGAGTGAAGACCAATAACTAAAGCTGAAACAATCACACCCACTGTTGTACAAACTCATAAAAACATCTTCAAAAATAAACAAAAATAATTTTCTAAACCCTAAAAACTACACTAGAATGGTTGGGAGAACTCGCTCTAAACAACTGCTCAATGGGTATTTATAGCACATGCATAAAACCCTAAAAAATAACCAAAATCACAGAAATTTAGGTGTCCCAGGTGTCCAGACACCCAGATGGGGTGTCCGGATGGCATAAGCCCCATGTTCCACTTTTTGTCTTCTGTTGTCCTGAGGGTGTCCGGACACCTCTACACTAGCGTTCCTAACTTCTGTTACGATTTTGACCTTGAATACCACAGATTTAGGCTTCTACTAAACCACAAAATTTGTAGGTCTTTAAGTCTTCTTTCCAACCCAAAAAGAATCAGGTCAATAGGAGTTGTGAGTGAAAAGTTATGAGCGGAAAACTATCAGGGTGTTGTGCTGGATACTTGCCGTGGTTTGCACATTTAAGCTCCAAACTTGCTTTTCTCCTTCATGCCTTCCATGGAAGTGTTCTTTGAGCTATCCTTCATTGTATTCTTTGTCTTCGACACTCCCTTGAACCTCTTTCCTACAATTAAGAAAAAAAAACACATTAGTGTAAAAATTAACAAAATGCATGAATAAAGAAGAAAAAGGATGACTTTATGTTAAAATAAAGGTCTTGCAATTACACTTTTCAAATGTAATCACATCCCCCAACTAGAGCATTTCTAGTCCTAGCAATGGCTTGATTCAAACTAAATAAAAAGTTATCCTATTTCTCTTTTCGTTGGAAACACGGTTTCACTTAGCAACGTACAACAAGCCTTTTAAACCCCTAAGTTTCTCTTAGTGGATGAGTGAAGTCTCGTGAGGGTTTGCAGTGAATCTACCCACAGATTCCTAGACTAGTTTAAGGGCTGATATATAATCACATCACTAATTCATGCTTCAATTTAAAAGTGAAATAGATGACTTAAGCTTGAAATCTTGTATAAATTCCCTAATGTAATGAGACTCTCTTCCTATATTAATCATGTAATGTCCAGGCTGTAAGTTCATATTATTCAATCAACAAGCCTATCATGTATGCTCAAAAACTATAGTTTTGACTTAAACTCTCATAAATGAACTATTTGTGGTTAAACAAACAATGGATATGAGAATTCAAGATGCATGCCAAAGGATTGGAAAGCTAGTGTGCTACAATCCTTTTCCCACTTTCTCCAAACTACTCCTTGAACACCAGTATTGAGTTAATTTTTTTTTTTTTTCAAGAAGGAGCCATAAGAATCATTGATTCACACATACTTATGCCCCTACTTGCATATATAATATAACATAGCTTTTTTTTTTTTTGAATGAATGCCTTTCGCCGTTCCAAACAATGCCAAGATATCCTATGGCATGCGAGTATTGGCTCCTACACATCTAAGGTTAAAGGGTTAAAAACGTGGGTGCAATAAAAATTCAATAGACTATTTTCGTTCTAAAGGCTTCAACTTGGCTCCAAAGGTAATCATTTCAAAGAAAGAGTATAGGCTTTCAAATAATCCAATTATAGCCTAACATCATTGCCTAGGTTATCACCATTTTGTCAGAATCAATGATCCATTCATGCAATTGAAAAGTAGCAACTTGTTGCATTCAATACCAAAGCAAAATAATGTAACAAAGCTATACAAAAGAAATATGAGATGGAAGAAAATATATAAAGACTATTATGTTTAATTCTCTCAAAAACAACAATTTTTAGGCTTAAAGTCTCAAAAAAGTAAGTTCTTAAGTCGCCACTGGTGTTTTGGCATACCTGATTGACTATGTTTCATGAACTCTACTACCTAACATACTGCCATTACCATGATTTCAAGTGAAAAGTCTATTATACATTTGGAAAATTTCTACTCAATTTCTAACTTCGTTACTTACTTTCAAATTGAAATCAAAACATTCCTTATTTTCTGTGACTGCTATCATCCTCAAACTAGTTATACACCCTCACATTAGTCACTATATGTAAAAAAAATTAATGTTAAATATTTAAGCAATGTGAACCTGTTTTACCACGCATTCATGCCCTTCCCCAGCTAAAATCCCACATTATCCCCAATGTGTAGTATGTGACCATAACTGGAGCAAAGGAAAGTGCCTACTGGTGCGTGTGTAAACAGAAATGTAAGTGACTAATGACATGAAGTGGATGTATTAAAAACAAGAAATAAACAAAAGAAGATGAAAAGCTTAAATATTATCTCATGCCATCATCAGAAGAAATAAGTGCATCATGTGGAATAGGGAAACCCAGTGATTAAGGTGACATGTTAACCTTTGCAAACGACACACTATCGTCATACTCACCAATCCCATTAGGTACATCTTCTAGGGGTGGCATATCCTCATAGTCTGACAGGTCCTCAGATGAGGTAATAGATAGATTATCAAACTGAATGGGTGGGGCATCAGGCCACTCTTGAGCTATAACTATTTCTGCCCATTCCATTACAATATTTAATTCTAAATCTATTTCATCCCACCAAGCTGCTTCAAATTCTTGATGGGGTGCTAAAAGGAGAAATAGAGGAACATATTCAGGTAAAGGCAACATATTTCCTTCTAAGAACACATCGTCGGGCCAGGCATCGAAGCTACTCTCGGAATTCATAGAGGAACTCTCATAATCACTCTTGTCCTTACTGCTAGCTGACAACATATCCCACTTACGTTTTTGTCTCTTAATATTACCTGCCTGAGCATTTTGATTACTATTCGTCTTCGAATCAGTCAATTTGTACCTGTGCTTTCATCAACCAACAAAATAAAGCATTTTATTTTGTTTTTCATTTTAAAAAATGATGCGATAGAATTAAACAAGCATGAAGTAATTAGCTAACACAATTGAAATAATAAATAAATAAATGAAAACAACACAAAAACAAATAAAAGTAAAAAGACAAAAGCTGACTAGTATTTGAGTTTAGTATTACAATTTCAAACAGCAATTTATACCCCAACTCGCATAAAAGCAAACAACTCACAAAAAATAAAAAAACAAAGATAAATCTCCTCTACAAAGATGGTAGAGGGTGATGAGAATCATGAAGGTGATCTAAGATACTCTGAAGAAGATGGGTTTGTGTCTTCTGTTCCTGTTGCATCATCACTATCAGTTGATGATCTACCTATTGATTCTGCTCCAGAAGATTCAGTTGCACCACCACGTCGGCAATGGAAACCTTGGCTCATCTTCCTCATCGCATGGCCGCTGAGATTCACTTCCTTCTACCATGGTTGCCTCAGTTGGTTTCTTTTTCTTACCCTTGTCTAAATTACTCTGGGATTTGACATATTAGACGATAGTAGGGGGTTTAAGAGTAGGGGTGCCTCGGCTGGTCTTTTTGTCTTACCCTTATCTAAGTCACCTATGATCTGTACCCCCTTTCACCGGAATATTTCAATAAGGGCTCCCCCAAATGGAATACCTAACTGAGCTCCTTGATGCTCGAATGTATAAGCAATCTGGTGCCAGATGAAGGAGAGCAAATCAATTGTCATCCTAGCTCCTATAGCATGAATCAATCGAGCATATGTGGGACTACAATCTGAATTTCTATTCTGGGGTAGAAGGTTAGTGCATGAGAACATGTGAAGCCAGTATTTGGCATTAAGGGTAGAGATTGGCTTTTAGTGTTCACTAGTCCATTCCTGATTATCTGACAAAACTTCACTTGCTACTACATGTAAGGGTGGACTCCCTTCTGCTGGGCAAGTAAATCCAGGGTTACGGACTCGGGGTAATTGAAACACGTGTGCAAAATCATCCGGCATTAATTGGATTTCAACTCCTCGGACCCACCCAATAAGTTTTTCTCTCCAAGCCCTTCGGTTGATTGAATTCTCTTTTATGTTGGCAAAGAATTCTCTTACTAAGTCAGAGATACAAGAGGCTTGGAATTGGGCAATAGTTAACCATTGTCGGCCTTCAAAATTTTGAAATAATAAGAATTCTTCTCCTTGAAACTGATCAATATTCCAAAACCATTCCACCACTACCGGTTTCTGACACCAAACATCATCAAATTGGCTTTCAGCTTCTATTTTCCAAAAACGGTCACTATCAAAAGATGCAGTGTCCATTTGCCAATTGGCTTTCGTTTTAGTCCTTCGTTCCATTTAACTAATCAAAACGGTAAATAATGATAAACATAATTAGTTCACTCCCTATGTCCACACAAATTCAATGGCCCACTACTAATAAAACATTGGAATCTTAAAGAAATTAGGTTGT
>QLOD02000013.1:21925010-21936512 GCA_003260245.2 Sideroxylon spinosum | reverse complement strand
ATACGTATGTCACTGATGAAGTGGTCCATCTGTCGGCTTATGAAAAAAAACTTTACGGCATGAGTTCATGTCAAATAATTCGTTTCATTCAATTTTTCACCAGAAATTGATTTGGAAAAACTGTCAGGTGGAATGAAATTTACCATTGGAATGAGAATCAGTGATAAATCACGGGCCATATTGAAATCCAAACTCCAAAAAACAAAGTATAACAAATCACAAAAGAGCCAACAGATTTACCATAATAATGAGGCCAGAAAATCAAAGGGTTCACACACTATCAGCACAAAAGAGAGATCAAGAAATAGAGTGAGCAACGACGGCAAGCATCAACAGGCAACGAGTATCAATAGTTAACACAGAACCAAGATTGAGAGCATAACGGCGAGCAAAAGGAAAGCAACAGTGGCAATATCGAGAACATTAACCGGTGAGCATCAACCAGCGACGAGCATCAACAGTCAGCATAGAACCGAGAGCATCAACGGTGATCAAAAAACGAAGCTACAGTGGAGCAAAAATAAAGCCCAAGATACATCAATGTTCAACGAAGAGAGAGAGAGAGAGAAGCGATAACCGAACGAAAACCGACGGCTGTAGGTTACCGAGAGTTGAAGATCTCAATCATTTGATGGTGGCAGAAGTTCCTCCTACATCAGGCGAGTGCCGCAGAAGGTGGTCGGAGAAACGACGACCGATCACGCGTTGTCACTTGCTTTGGATCTACGTATAGTGTCACCAGTCGGAGTGTGGGAGCACTTTAGACCACCGGAGTGGTTCAACCAACAAGGGTTGTGATCATCAGAGGTAGGCGATCCTTTGTGGAAGAATCCTAACCAACGCCGATGGCCGGAGGTACGTCGACAGCGAGAACTAGCCGCTGATTTTTTTTCCGGTATATAGGAATTGCTCTGATATTGAAAAATCGAATGTAGGAATCAGAGAACTTAATTAGCCCTCCCTCTCTTCCATTATATTTATAACACAGACAGATTACAGTGGAAAAGAAAATTACAATCAATCTAAAACAGAAAAATTACAATCTTGTAATTAATCCTAATCAATTATGTTCTAATCACGCTCAATAAATTCTAATATGCTTTAGAATATTCTGACAACACCCAAAAGAACTCTTAATACAGATGAATGTAATTTTTTTTTTTTTGTATTTTGTTTCATTATTTTTATTTTTAATTTTTTATAAATCTATAAAAGATTATTTTATTATTACTGGAGTTATTTTGACAAATTATTAAACAAGTTAACTAATATTTATATACGTTTTATTTATTAAATAGAAAGAAAAATAAAATTACAATGGCTTCAAAATATAATATATATTACATATAAATTATAAAAATAATACCGATAAAATTTTAATATAATTTTTCAAATCAATGAATGTTTGGATCCTTGTGAACGATTACAAAAAAAAAATTCGAGTGGCGATACCATCACTGCAATAAATAGCCAAAGACTCTGGCGTTAAACTAACATTGATACAAAGGACCCAACGAAATGACCGTCGCCCGCTTTTCTCACTCTAGAAGCCTCGTTTTAGAGTTTTGGAGTTGAGAGTCTGTCTCTTCCCCCTTACTAAGGTATGTAAATTGCAGTTTTAGTTGAATTTTGCATTTAAACTTGAATTTGGCGTGGATCGATTGCTGAAATATTGGATTTCGATTATGGAGCACAATTTTTTTTGATTTAATTTATTTGATGCGTTTGGTTTTCTAAATGCCGTTTTTGAAAAATTTAGGTCGCATTTGATTTGCTTTTTTATTTTTTATATTTTATGCTTTAAAAATTCAAAAATAAGAAAACAGAAGATGGTCTGCTTTCTTTATTTTGAGATTTTTCTTATTTTAGATTAAAAACGCTCAACATGATTACATTTTTCATTTCATATATAAACTTATTTTTTATTTTCTGATACAAATTTTGAAAACGCAAGTGACTAAATCATTTAAGCTATTTTTTTTGGTTTCAAAAGTGTAAAATAAAAAATGAGAAAAATAAAAAATAAAAATAAAAAAACAAATCAAATGAAGCCTAAATTGAATGGATAGTCTAAGTTTTGCTACACTGATTCATTTATGCCTTGATTTTTCTAGTTTCTGTGGTCTATGTTTCTTTACGCTTACAATGTTAATGCACCCTGGCTACTACTGAGGAGGATGTTCTGGCTATTAGCTTTGTGAAAGCTTCTCTGTTGATCCCCGATTCTCTGTTTTTTGACAAATTGATGGTAGTTTAGTCTTAGAAATGTTTTTACACTAACGACAAGTATTTCTTCTTTTCTTTTTAGCTTTTTACTAGTTATGTCTTATGAATTTGGTCAATGACGGTGATTGTGCACAATTAAGCTTAAGATTGGAGATTTTTTAGAATTTTCTATTAAAATTGGACTTTTTGAACAGTTACGAGCATGGTGACAAATACTTGAATAATATTTCACATGATTGGATATGATCAAGTTTTTGACCTGTTTCAATTAAACAGTAGCCACAACTTACCAATACTATTAGCAGTTTAATATCTAAAAGTTTAAACAAGTCAATTAAATATGTATATTTATATTGGTTTGGTTATGTCTGTTGCATTGATAGGTCCATTTATGTTCATTGAACCCTTCACCCATTCCTACCCAAGTGGAATCCCTTTTTGGTTATTTAACTTGATATTATTCAGTTGTATTTATGCCAAATTTTCAATAATTCATCTTTACTCTAAGGACTTGTGATAGTTTTTTTTTTTTTTCCCCTTCCTCTTGATAAACTTGAATTATGATTGTTTTGAGTACAGGCTTTAGGGATATAATTTTGCCACAAACCTATTGTTAAGAAAGTAATGTAATAGAAATCTATTTCTTAGTGCCCTTTCTTCTATTTAGTAGACTGAAAAAGCCAAACAATGACATCACTTTTTAAAATATTGTATCACCAATCATTTCATATGTGTTTTTGTTTTTATTTTTTCCTTAGCCTATTCATAATTCCCATACATCGTCTTCGCAAGAACTAAAGGAATTATAGAGAGATATATTTATTTTCATGCACTTAAAATATTAGTACCAAGCAATGAGGAAGATGCTCATCAACACGAGTAGCAAAATTATAGCTTCTAAGTCCATGAGTAAAGAAATATGATATTTGGTGTGGTTGAGAGAGATGTTAATTTAACTAACAACAACATCACAAATAGGAAAAATTTGTCCAGAAATGTTAGTAGTAAATAAGCTTATACGGAAAAATTTATGAGTTTTATTGTTTAAGCTACAAATTGAACTTCTCTAGACTAGTTGGTAGATTCTCCAATTACACTTTTGATTAGATGTTTGTCAAAGGACCAATTTTAATGGACTATATTCATAATCTCAAATTGGATCCCAAAAAGTCCACTATCTTTCAGTACAACTTTTTCAATAAATTTTAGTAAGTGATGCAAGCGCTCTCTCTCTCCGGGTTTCATTTGAGTTATTTGTTCTGGGGGATTTATCACATTTAGAAAGGACTCCATTACTATGGCATGAAAATAAAAAAAGTATTGCATGACATGTACATGTTATAAGGATGTCATAAGGAGTGGGTGTGGTGAGAGGATCATTTTTTTCTATTTTGACTTCTAATTGTAATCTCTACCCTCATTCTTGTTAGAGAATTAAATCCTCTCCCATTCCAGTAGAGACATAGATTATTTGTCTTTTGTTTCTCATTAATAAATAAAATTACTTCTTAAATTAAAATAATGTTACCAAATATTTTTAAACTAAAAATTACACAATTTTAAAATAAAATAATGTTATATATTAATATATACTATTGTATAAATCTAATTAATATATAAGTGTATAAACATAATTATATAAAATTGAATATTGGACATGTTGATTACTACCTTCCCCACTCTCATATGAGAACTATTTAAAATTCTAACCTTGTTCCTATAAAAAGTATCCTTATACATACCTCATCTATCTCTATATTTTTATTTCTTATTTTTAACCAACAAAAATAAACAATTAAACGACAGAAAATGTCAGCGTCTATTTTGGATCTCACAAAAGATAAGAGAGGCGGGTATAGAGATACTTTTCATAAGGATCATAAAAAATCATGATCACCAATGCAAACTAAAACTAACAAAACGCCACACACATCCAAGTTAATTTGTTTATGAAGATTAAAAAAAAAAAACATAAATTTGATTTATAATCACTTGAAATACTAATAGAGGTCATCAAATTTTTATTTTTAAGGCTTGAAAGAAGAGTAATTCCAATAATAAACCTATAAGATAGTATCAAATCAATTATATGAATATTGGTTGTCGTTATAAAAGAAAATTTTAACTTTCTAACAAGCAGAGAGACAACCAAACCAAAAAACAAGGTTCCTTTTTTTTTTTTTTTAATATTTATCGACAAAAGTTACAATCCCAGAAACTTAATACCTAAGACTAAACCAAGAGTGAATCAACGAAATTAAGGTTATCAATTTGCTGAGCAATCTTGGCTTTAACCTCCTCTACCTTTCTCTTTATCATCAAAAGATCATACACATTATTATAATTATTTGCTTCCATAGCTTCCAACCACGACTTTAAAAATTTCATCTTACTGTTGTTGTCATTCTATTGTTGGTTAGTGTTTTGGTCATGGTGATCGATGATGGCGTGAAAATAAGGCTCACCATGGATATAGGAACGGCTGATCGGTGAGATTACGATCATAGTGATTTCAGTGCTAGTCAAGGAGCGAAGCTCACTCGCCTTCTTGAAAAGACCTTTGCATCTTTTGAAAAAGCCAAAATGTTTGCTCTTATTTCTCTTTTAACTTCATTTCTCTTTTCTTCTTTCTCGTACCCAAACCTCTTTCTCTGTACAAATAATATAAAAGTACCTATTTTATTAAAATTCATAAATAGTTAATAAAGAATTAAAGCGATAATTAACATTCTATAAAAAAAACATATGATATGACTTACATAAAAGAGCAAATTTTATTTTTGCCTTTTTAATATTCTAATAAAATCACCTGTTCTCCAAACCTATTAAACATTAACAGTTCTAAATCTCATCATTTATCTTCTACAAATATTCCCCATTGATGCTAAACTTCCTTCTATTGATAAGTTTTTCCCAACTTATTAGTAGGAATTGTCTGACTCATTAATTCTTTTTGTGATATAATTGTTGTGATTTATATAGTTTTGTCAGTCTTTCATACGAAAAAATATTTTTAGGACCCAAATTCACATCAGTTGAAGCGAGAAATTAGTAATTCCAGAGATTTAACATTGAAAATTTAAGCAACTGCCGCCTTATGGTTCCGTTAGTGACGGACTTACAAATTTGGGTTAGTTTACAAATAAATGTAATCCAAAGGTGAGAACGTCCCACAATATGTGGGGCCCAAAGTTATACACATCATCAATAATGTGTGTGTCTGTGAGCGTCACAAGTTCCCAAGCCAAGGATCTGTCTACGCAAAAAAAAAAAAAAAAAAAAAAAAAAATAGAGGTGATCCTCCCCACTTTTAACTCTCACAGTACTGTCCATTCTCTAACCAGTTTACGGTTTATGTCCATAAAGGAACCCATCTTAGACAAAAACCAGAACCAAACTCACCATTGCTTTTTACAGCTAACACCATTCTCAGATCTCCCTTCTCTAATGGCGAAAACCAAAAAAACCCCAGAAAACCCAACAAGAAAAGTCACCAAAACCAGAACCAAAGTGCCCAAAAACCAGAGAAAACACAATCTTTGGTTGTAAAAATCCAGCATCGGCCGACTTGGCCCTCGGTCACCCTCGACGCACTGGGGGTCTGCCTCTTGGTTCGGTTGCTGTTTCTAAGGTCGTCTTTAATGCAATTTAAGAGCAATGAAAAAGATATCCAAACTGTGTTCCAAATTTTATTTTACAGAAGTGTCACAATTTGAAAAGTATAAAAAATTCATGCAATATTCTTAAATATTCTATCAAATCTACTAAACCCATTAACAAAGAAGAGTTTTTAATTAACAAAATCCATGTTCGGGAAAAGCCAACGACTGTTTTTCTTTTCTTTTTCCATATTTTTTTTTCTTTCTCAGACAAAAACAAGAAATTAATCACAACTCAATGGTTTGAAGGGCTGTGACCAGAATTTTACCGTTGTTTTGGGTTGGCAGGAAAGAATTGAGAGGTAGAACTTGATCGCAGAGAAAAGAAAACGCAGGCAAATAAGGAATCCTTTCTTTTGAGGATGCTTATAGAATGAATTGAATGGCTGTTCACTGAAATATATATATGTATGATGGGAGATCATATTACCGTAATTTTACCGTTGGATTGTTCGGAAATTTTTAATCTTTGGAAATCTTTGGGTTTCCGTCAATTTCGCTGCTCTTTCCCACTCTCCCTTCCTCTCAGCTCAACCCTCTTTCTACGCAATTCTCTTTCTCTCTCTGCCACCGCTCATCATGAACATGTATCTAAATTAATTGATGTGCAGCAGAATTCAATTGGTTCATATGTTTAGTCTTGTGAAAATTCATCCAGCTGATGAGAATTTTTCAAACTCCCTTGAGCTTTGCTGGTTCACCTTTTTTTAAACATGAGGCTACTTGTTCTGGTAATAAAAGAATGATTTATTTTGGGAATTGTTTTAGTTTTAGTTTGTATCTCAAGGTCTTTTGGAGCAAGCTAAGTTATTCGAACAGATAAAGTTATCTTTCCCCAGCCCGAGATGAATTTTGATAGCTGATCAAATGTTTGTTCTCTTAGGTCTTCCAAAACTGTGCTACTGCAAATACATGGACCGTAACAGCTTTCGCTTCCCATTAAATTGCTATAAGGATTCTGTCTCTTCGCTAATTATAGTACAGGATTTTTTTCACATACACTAAAGATTGACTTAAATGTTCTTTCTTATGTGTCCAGTTAATTAAATAGAAGTTGAACTGATCTCATAGCTGCATTTACATACAAATCCACTAGTCGACTTAATTATGCGCTCAAATAGCAAACTCATGACAAAAATGTAGCTTGCCTCTAAAAGAGTATATATTTCTATGAATGCAGCTTGGAAGGATATGCCTTGATATCCTGAAGGACAAATGGAGTCTTGCTCGTCAGATTTGAATTGTACTCTTGTGTTAACAATGCTGGTGCTTTTTATTGAAGAATGAAAACCGTTTTTATCTTCCAGTTCTTGAAGTTCCACCCTAATGTTTTGAATAGTGGAAATTGTTGAGGGCATGCATCTTAGAGATATGGCCCAACGATGATTCTCGTCACTTGAAAACTATAAGAACAAATAATAATGGAAATAAAAGCTTAACGATATATTCATGTTATCTTTTTGAGCTTATATAATTACAAGTTTCTTTATATTGTTTGCTGATAGAATATTGAGGATGACCTACGAAACATGATTTTCTAAACTGGGGGTTGGTTGTCCTTTTGTAATTGGGTGGTATTTCCTTAATGCTTTTTAATAAAATTTATCTAATTATAAAATAAAAAATAAAATTAATGTTCTTGATGATGTTGGATTATACTATTGTTTGACTTTTAGCATTCAAGTACTTTTGAGTGCATCGAACCCAGACGATCCACTACTGTCAGAGAATATTGCAAAGCATTGGAAGACATATGAAGCTGAAGCGGTTGAAATAAGTATATATCTTGACAATTACACAAAATGTAATGATTATAATAATTTGTTCTGTAATTTAAAATTGATAGAAATATTTTTGATTGGGTTGTGTTTTCTTGAACCTTACAGCGAAAGAATGGACCCATCTAAACGCAAGTGGTGCACAATCAAGTGATGGAGTTTAGAGCCTCCAAATTAATAGAATATGAAATGTTTTGACTTTTAGCATTCAAGTACTTTTGAGTGCACCGAACCTAGACGATCCACTATTAAAGAATATTGCAAAGCATTGGAAAACGTATGAAGCTGAAGCGGTTGAAACAAGTATATATCTTGACAACTACACAAAATGTAATGATTATAATAATTTGTTCTATAATTTAAAATTGATAGAAATATTCTTGATTGGGCCGTGTTTTCTTGAACCTTACAGCAAAGGAATGGACCCGTCTAAACACAAGTGGTGCACAATCAAGTGATGGAGTTTAGAGTCTCCAAATTAATAGAATATGAAATGTATTTTGGCTGTTGGATTTGAATGGAAATTTGATATTCTTGGATTGGATTGGATGTTTAGAATTCAATATTCTCAAAACAATGCATCCAACAACAACTATTGATAATTGTTTCCTCATTTCGAAACCTTTGTTATGAAATTGTATAAGTGGATGATGAGATACTTTGTGTCTTTTTTTTTAATGTCAAAATTTGGCAATTATTATCTTGGAGTTGGGGTTTGGTGCAGAGAAATTATTTGAAAGAATTGAACTTGGATTTATACTTGCCAAACTCAGGATGTATTGATATTTAGATTGACTTAGACTTTGTTTGATTACAAAACAAGTTAAGAGTTTTTGTTTTACATTTTAGTTTTTCATCTTATATGACTATTTACATCAAAATTTAATTGTTTTTTTAATTAGAAAAGTGTATAAGAATAATATTACCATTATTCTTTCTATAACAAACTATCAGTTTAATGTTTACTTATTTAAAAATGATTAGACCACAAACATTATTCCTATAGAATATTTTTGATTCAAAAGTAGGGAGTAGGACTTCAAACGGGCCAAATAACGTACTAAAGTGTTCAAACTTGTTTGTTTAGATTTTTGGTAGGCTTGAGATCAAATCAAGTTTTATTAAAATTGAAATATTGTGTTCAATCTTTTTTTATTAAGCTTTTTAGAGTTCGAATCGAACTTTTACTAAGTTTAAAATATTTTGTTCGAACTTGACTTGTTACTTCACAAGTAAGTTTGAACTTGACTTAAGCTTAACTTGGTTACAATAAATAATTTTGTTTTTATTTAACAAGAAATATTTATCTTTGAAATCCTAATTTTTTTTCATGAATAATTAAAAAAAAAATATTCTCGCAAACTTATTTATGAATATTTAAACAAAATTGCTCATGAATAATAAACGAATATATTGCAGTTATATATATATATATATATTGCAGTTTTGATTGGTTGAAATGGCTATGACGTGTGTATATATATATATATACATGCCTGCAGTTATTTTTGATAGATTTTCATCTAAATTCAAATTTTGCATAGATTGATCGCAGTACTATTGGATTTCAATCACATAGCACAATTTTTTATTTAAGTTTTTTGATGAGTTTGGTTTTCTAAAGAACGTATTTTAAATCCTCTCCCGTCCCCGTTTAGATGCTGATTATTTGTCTCGCTAAAAAATAAAATTACTTATTAAATTAAAATAATGTTGTCGAATGTTTTTTAAAAATAAAATTACACAATTTGAAAATAAATAATGTCATCTATTAACATATATCATTATATAAATTTGATTAATATATAAGTGGATACTGAACATGATGAATATTATATTTCCCACTCTCGTACGAGAATTATTTAGAATTCTCATCTCGTTTTCACTAAAAGTATCTCTATCCATCCTCATCCATCTCTATATTTTTATTTTTTACTTTTAACTAATAAAAATAAACAATTAAACCACAAAATCCTAAAACTTACAAAAGATAAGAGAGAGAGAAAAACTATGATCACTAATGTAAACCAAAACTAAAAATACCCCCACAAACATCCAAGCTAATTTGTTTACGAAAACAGAAAAAAAATGATTTTAAAATAACTTGAAACACTAATAGAGGTTATCAAATTTTTATTTTTAATGCTTCAAACAAGAATGGTTTCATTCCTAAAGCAATCTGATACTATCAAATCAATTACATGAATATTGGTTGTTGTTACAAAAGGAAAATTCAACTTTCTAAAAAATAATTAGACAACCAAACCAAAAATCAAGATTCTTCTTTTTTTTTTTAAACATTTATCGACAAAAATTACAGACTCAAACTTTAAACCTAAGGCTAAACCAAGATGGAGTTAACGAAATTAAGGCCATCAATTTGCTGACCAATCTTGGCTTTAACCTTCTCCAACTTATTCTTTATCGTCAAAAGATCATGCACACTATTGTAATTATTTGCTTCCATAGCTTCCAACCACGACTTCAACAATTTTGTCTTACTATTGCTGCCATTCTGTTGTTGGTTGCTATCCTGGGCATAGCGATCAATGATGGCGTCGAAAGAAGGCTCGCCATGGATATAGGGACGGCCGGCTGGTGAGAAAGCGATTATAACAATCTCACTGCCAGTCAAGGAGCAAAGTTCGTTCGCCTTTTTGAAAAGACCTTTGCGTCTTTTGGAAAAAGCCACCATTCTTTGTTCTTTTTTCTCTTTTAACTTCATTTCTATCTTCTTCTTTCCCGTTCCCATTTCTATTTTTCTGTAAAAACAATATAAAAAAATACCCATTTTATTAAAGTTTGAAATAGTCAGTAAAGAATTGAAGCAATTATTAATTGAAGCAATTATTAAAACTCTTAAAAAAAAAAAAAAAAAGAAACATATGATATGACTTAAATAAAATAAAGAAAAAAACCTTTTTTCCTTTTCCGTCTTTAACTTGCATTTTTTTCTTTCTAATAATATCACTTGTTCTATGAACCCATTGAACATTAACTGGTCTAGACCTCATCGCTTATCTTTTGCAAATATTTTACCATTGATACCAAACTTGCTTCTATTGATAAGTTTTTCCCAATTTATTAACAAGAATTGTCTGACTCATCAATTCTTTTTGTGGTATAATTATCGTAATTTATATAATTTTAGTTATCTATTAAAAAACAACTTAACTACTTTAAATTGTTTGGAAATTTATGATTTGAGTGGCATGTGTCAATATTTATTACAAAAAATTTCTAGGACCCAAATCCTGAAATTAGTAATTTAGGAGATTCAATATTGAAAGTTTAAGCAATTGTACTAAACCCAAAAATTTAAATCAACTTAGGACAAAAGGACGATTAAAATTTTAAATTACAAACAAATGCAATTCAATGGTGAGATCATCCCCAGAATCTGTGGGGACCGAAGTTATATACATCATCAATTTGTGGGTCTATGTGCGAGCGCCAAAAGTTCCCAAACCAAGGATCTGTCAACGAAAAAAGAAAAAACCACAGTCGACTGTCCACTCTCTTACCGGTTTACGGTTTACGTCCATAAAGGAACCCATCTGGCACAAAAACCGTAACCAAACTCACCATTGTTTTTTACAGCTAGCACCATTCTCAGATCTCCCTTCTCCAATGACGAAAAACAGAAACCCCAAAAAACCCGACAAACAAAATCACCAATACCAGAACCAAAGTGCCCCAAAACCAGAGAACGCACAATCTTTGGCAGTTGTGAAAATCCAGCGCCGGCCGAATCGGCCTTCAGTCCCCCTCGACTCACAGTGGGTCTGCCTCGGGGTTCAGCTACAGTTTTTAAGGTCTTCTTAAATGCAATTTAAGAG
>QLOD02000013.1:21908480-21924910 GCA_003260245.2 Sideroxylon spinosum | reverse complement strand
CTAAACCATGACATTACTTTTTAGAATATTATATCACCAATCACTTTATATGTGTTATTTTATGTTTTTTCCCTTAGGTAGTTCATGCACTTAACATATTAGCACAAAGCAATGAGGAAGATGTTGGACACTGTTTTGGTTGTTCAGTGTGCTTATGGTTTGATTCATACTTCTCCCTTGTTTTTGCCTCTAAAAGATGTTATCTTCTAGTTGCATGAGTGAAGAAATATGATATTTTGTCTGGAAATGTTGGTACTAGATAAGCTTGCACAAGAATCAATACGGAAAAGATTATGAGGAGGTTTTACTGTTTAAGCTACAAGTTGAACCACTCTAAACTAGTTGGTAGATTTTTCAATTAAACTTTTGATTTGATATTTATTAAATAACCACCTTTTGTGGGCTATATTTAGGTTGGATCCTAAAACAATCCCTCTCTTTTGGTAGGACTTTTCCAATAAAATTTAATAAATGATATAATTCTAGTTCTATGTATGTATGTGTGTAGGTGGGTGGGTGGGTGATGTGTGTCGAATGCACCAATTTAATTACTCTACTTCTAAGTACAATATATAAATAGGATAAGTAGAGGTCTAGCCCATGTAGGTTGAATATCCTGAAAAAAACAATGTTGGGGGGTTGGTTGTTTATTTTTTACTTTTACTTGAAAAGAAATTATAACTGAATAAATAAAGCAGAAGAGAATGAAAATGAGTAAGACTTTCAGAAATTCTTATTGTCCACCATGGATCAGAACCTTGATCAACACAAACATACTACCAATCCTTGGTTGAATATTCTGCCAAGAATGTCAACATGCTCTGCTTATTCTAATATCTCCTTAGTTTGTTGTTAATTAAAACAAGCTCTTCAATTAATCTCTTGCCAATAAACAATCTTAAACAAGCTCTTAAGATTTAATTTAATGGCTGCATTAAGAAAATAGAATGATAGCTGAATCTAAATAACAAACACATAAGCTCGGTTCATTTGTTTTAGTCCATGTTCTCCATAGAAATTAAGATGAAAACTTTACCATAATCATCAATCACTATTTGCTACCGAATGTTAGAATAAGCAAGCAATTACGGGCTTGATTCTCTAAACTAGCAATAGATCATATAGTTCAAGTGTGCAGTATATATCTGAACAATTGAACATACACAATCATTATCGATTAATAAAGAAGAACACAAGATATTCAAAATAAGGTAAAATCATTCAAGTCTCACAATGATCATCCACGGTTTCTCTTCACCTTCTGCCGAAAATATGAACTTAGAGCTCCATGCTATCAAATATAGTAAACCAAACCAAACTAACCCTTTTCCCACTAGGTGGATGTTATCAGATAGAGCAGAAAAAAATTGTATCCAAGTAAAGATGGAGATGATTAGATCTGCCTCTCCAATTACAGCCCCAATGACTATTTATAATACATAAAAGGCTACTTAAGGATTTTGAAAATGGAATCCCAATCAAGTTAGAAATAACTATTTTTGAATTTTTAGGCAGCCTGATCTTTCTCCACTAAATTGGGTATAACTTGCTCTACAAATTTGATAATCGTGATCTGTAAAATTCGACGGAAACTAGACATCTGTAGCTTTCCATTGATATATTGTTTGATTTCTAATTTGACCTGAGTCATTCCCAGTAAATCCGCAAATATAACGTTGAAATTGGAAATTACTCTTCTGATTGAAATAGGATTTGTTCTCTGCTTTGGAAACAAGGTTTGATAGCTCAAATCACCCTCGATTACCATGATCTTGCCCAATATGGAAAGCTTAAAATGTCAACTTTAAATTTCACGAAAGAATCTACCACATTCAGTGATATTGAGGATGTGAAACTCCCAAAATATCCTTCAAGGGTCAAATCTGTTAGAAATTCAGAATTTTCATATATACTGCACCATTTTGCTTCCAAGCCCTTAGCCATCACCTAAACATGAAATACATATTATTCAGTCCATTTAGACAAAGGATGCACTTAAAAGATTAAATAAATGAAGTGAACTTCATCCACAATAGCCACCTATCAAATTCCCCACACTTATCTTTTGCTAGTCCTCGAGCAAAACAATAACAGATCCTAACCATTTATCCCACTCTACCATCCAATGATGTCAAAGAATATATATACTACAAGCAAAAAACACAACCAAGAATTTTAAGAAGCATAACATATCATTAACGAATATCCCTCACAAACTTAGAACTCAACTTAACACGAGAATCTCAGTCAAATTGAACCTTGTCAAATTGGTAGATCCCTTAGAGGATAGTCTCTCTATCTCTCAAGTGATTAGGGTCAAGTGTTTTACTCTGATTCATTCAATGAGAATGCATTACCATAAGCTTGCTTGCGCATCTAATCTCCACTACTTAGATCATATGCAAAACACAAATCCAAAGGTCTTTCACAAGGGTTGTAATGGGGCGTGGGAAATAGGTAAGGGAACAATATGGATAGAAATGTGCAAATACCAAAGAAACTTGTAGAGCAATCAAAACTTGAACTAGGATATAATAAACATGCGGTACTTGAAGCCTTCATCAAACATTTAAGCAATCTCAATTCCTTCAATCACTATTCCATTTGCTTTATTCAAAACATAGAACAACTTGTGATTGCAAGTGATACTCTCTCTCTCTCTCTCTCTCTCTCTCTCTCTCTCTCTACTTTTTTCTTTCCATTATTTTTTTTTTAATCACACATCAGAAACCAATTTACCCTTACGTAATTCCTGTTTCTTTTTGAAACCCATTTGGCAAGCGTTCAAATGCACCAGTAATTTTCTAGTTCTGCAATTATAGTTTTCTTTTTTTTTTTTTTTTTTTCCAGTTTTAAAGGTTCTTCAAACGGGTTGCACAAAAAAGCTATTCAGCTTAAAGGGGCTCACTAACGGTTAAATTCACATGGTTGGCTATTTAGAATTAAGTGTGTAATTCCTACTACCTTTTTTACATTCATGCTTGCATATGAGTCAATGTAATCTCAACAAGATTTAAAACAAGTTCTAGAGATACGTCACCATACATCTCTTAAAACATTGGAACACAAAATAAAAAGAAAGCCTAAAAAAAATCCTAATCATTCTCCCCCCGTACTTAATTCTTACATTGTCCCCAATGTGAGGCAATCATGTGAAAAATAATAATAATAAAAGGCATAAAATCAAGCAAAAGTAGTGAAGGGAAAGATATTTCCAATTTGTCTGTGGTGATCATGCCACTCTTGGGTTGCCTCCCAAGTAGCGCGTTTGTTTAATGTCATTAGCCCGACCTTGAAGCATATCAGTCATCATAGATAGGGTCTTCCAACTTTATTTCTTCCATATTACATACCTGAAAGCCTTCATAATAAGGCTTGAATCTATGGCCATTTACCTTGAAAACTTTTTTGTAGATAAGCTTTGAATTTCAGCTGCACCATGTGGAAGAACATTAGTCACAATAAAAGTTCCAACCCAACGAGAACGCAACTTACCTGGAAATAACTTTAGCCTTGAATGAAAAGAAGAACTTTTTATCCAATAACAAAATTCTTCCTAGAAACCATTTTGTCATGAAATGCCTTGGTCTTATCCTCGTAAGTCCTTGAACTCTCATATGTAGCATTCATAAACTCCTCAAGTTCTTGTAATTGCAACTTCCTTTGAGAACCAGCTTCATCCATCATCATATTACAGTGCTTTATCGCCCAATAGGCTTTGTGCTCTAACTCTATCAAAAGGTGACATGGTTTACCAAACACCAATCTGTATGATGACATGCCAATAGGTGTCTTGTAAGTTGTCTTGTATGCCTATAATGCATCGTCATGTGTTAAGCTCCAATCCTTCCTGCTTAGATTTATAGTCTTCTCCAAAATAGACTTGACTTATCTATTTGACACCTTAGCTTGGCTATTAGTTTGGGGATGATAGGATGTGGAAACCTTATGTAAAACATCGCATTTTTTAAGTAATGCCTCCATCATCCTATTACAAAAATGGGTGCCCTTATCATTAATTATGGCCCCTGGTGTCCCAAACCTAACAAAAATGTTAGTATTGACAAAATTTTTAACAACCTTTGAATTGTCAGCCTGGGTGGCTTTAGCATCCACCCACTTGGAAACATAATTGACAGGGAAAATGATGTAAAAATTACCAAAAGAAGATGGAAATAGCCCGTAAAATCAAAGCCCCAAACATCATAAATTTCCACTATCAAAGTAGGATTCTGTGGCATTTGGTATCTATGAGATATGTTACCTATTCTTTAGCAGTTTGTGTAAGAATTACACAACATTTATGCATCTTTAACCAGTGATGACCAATATAAACCACATATTAAACACCTAATGAGCTGCTTTTTTTGGTCCAATGTGTCCTTCACAAGCATAGAGTGACAGAAGATTAGAATGGAAAGAATTTCATTTTCAGATATACACCATCTTATCATTTTATTTGCTCAATGCTTCTATAGGTATGGGTCATCCCACACATAACATTTCGCATCTCTTCTAACCTTATCCTTTTGAGTTTTAGACAAATCAATAGGAAGCACATTAGTAACTAAATAATTAACACTATCTGCATGCCATGCTGATGCCATAACAATGGGAAACAGTTGCTCATTGGGAAATGTTTCTTACAAAGGAAGCTTGTCCTCTTCACGAACAAATCGGCTAAGGTGGTTTGCAACAACATTTTCTTTTCTCTTCTTGTCTATTATCTCCAAGTCCAATTCCTAAGGATCCACTTACTTAGCCTTGGTTTTGCTTCTTTTTTTGTGAGCAGATACCTAAGAGTCGTATGATCACCTTAGTACTTAACAAATAAGTTAAAAAAAATTCTAAAGCAAAAAAAACAGATCTCCGTTCTTTTTTAGTTGTAGGATAATTAAGTTGTGTTGCATTCAAAGTTCTTGAGGCATAGTAAATGGCATGGCAGCCTTGCCAACTCTTTGTCCCAAAGCAATGCCTATTGCATGATTGCTTTCATCGCATATGATCTCAAAAGATAAATCCCAATTTGGCGTTGGATCACTGGTGCTGTAGTTAAAAGCTCATTGCATTTGTCAAATGCCTCCTTACGCTTTTCATCGAACTCAAAAGCCACATTTTGTCGCAATAATTTGGATAGGATCAATGCTATCATCGAAAAATCTTTGATAAATCTACAATAGACGCTTACGTGATGGTGAAAAAATAAAACTTCTCGCAAATTTACGAGGTAAGGCAAAGTAGAAACAACATCTATTTTGGACTTATCAACTTCTATTCCCTTAGATGAGATAACATGCCCTAAACTATGCCTTGTTCTACCATGAAATGACATTTTTCCGAATTAAGTATATGGTAAGTTTCTATGCATTTTTTCAAAACCATTGTAAGGTTATCTAAACATTGATCAAATAGATCACCATAGACACTAAAATCATCATAAACACTTTAATTATGTTCTTAATATACTTTGAAGATATGCTTATCATACGCCTTTGAAATGTGATTGGCACGTTGCAAAGACTGAATGGCATCCTTTGGTAGACAAAAGTACCAAATGGGCTTCTGACGGTAGTAAACATGATCAGTTAATCTCTTAAGCATTTGATCAATAAAAGGAAGCGGAAAATGGTCTTTTAGACTTATTGAGTTCAACTTCTTGTAATCAGTACAAACGCGCCAACCAATTTGAACACATGTGGGAATCAACTCATTGTCCTGATTCTTTACTATTGTAATATCAAATTTCTTAGCAACAACTTGTATTGTGCTCACCCACTAACTCTCTGAAATCAGATGAATTAACCTAGCATCTAAAAGTTTTAGAACCTCCTTTTTGACAACGTCCATCATTGGGGTATTCAATCTGCATTAGGTTTCTCTTGTTGGTTTGGCACCTTCTTCGATTAAATTTCGGTGCACACACATGGAAGGTCTTATTCCCTTTATGTCGGCTATGGTCCTGCCGATTGCCTTCTTCTGATCCCTTAGCACTTGAACCAACTTATCTTTTTGACTGGGTGTCAAATTCTTTGAAATGATCACCGACAGTGTCTCTTGTTCTCCCGAGTACACATACATCAAATGGGCCAATAATGGCTTTAACTCCAAGGTAGGGGCTTGCAAGACAAATGGTAACAATTTCTAGTGAGAATCAGGCAATTTATAAAAGAAATTTCGTACTTTTCTAGAATTGGTTCTAAAAAATGCAAAGCTGCCATAGTCTCCTTCAGTTCTTCCCTGAACTCTATCTCTCTTCTCTCCTTCAACTCAAGGTGCTTAGTGATAGCAACCTCTAGTTCGTCCTTCTTATTTAGCTCAAAAATTCTTGTACTATAGAGGCAACAGTGTCAATAGCAAAAACAGAATGAACATCGTTAGGGTGTTTCATAGCTTTAAAGTATTAAAACGAATTATTTTACCATCAAACTCCATTGTGAGGTTTCGATCATGAACATCTATCTTTGTCCGGGTTGTATTCGAGAATGGTTTTCCAACAGAATAGGTGTAGGGTTAGATGATCTAAATCAAGAATATAAAAGTCAAATGGAAACACTAACTCATTCACCAGTACAAGAACATCCTCGACTACTCCTTCAGGGTACGCAGTAGCACGATTAGCCTATTGGATAATAACACCAATATTTTTTTAAGGAACCAAGACTAAAGCGTAAACAGATCGTGGCATAACAATAATGGAAGCTCCTAAAACTGGCATAGCTCTCTCAAATTTGGTGTTAACTATTTTATAAGGAACGGTGAACAATCCTGGATTCTTGCATTCGGGAGGAAGTTTCTTTTGAAAGACTGCCGAGATATTCTCTCCCATCTTTACCTTTTCATCACCATTCAACTTCCACTTATTGGTACACAACTCTTTAAAAAACTTTGCATACCTTGGCACATGTTTGATTGTATCCAATAGGGGTATATTGACCTCAACTTTTCAAAAAATTTCCAGATTCTCCTTTTCTTTCTCATCCTTCCTTGAGCCGCAACCCTACTAAGTAAAGTGGATGATTCGTTTCGAATTGAATTGAATTGAAGGGTTATGAGGTACTTTAGGTTCGCTTGTAGCCTCTTCTTTCTTTATTTCTTTCTCAATCTATTCCTCATTTATTGCAATAGGTGCTGTCTTTCTTGGTTCTTGAATTTCCGTACCACTTCTTAATGTCATTTTACTCACATTTTCTTTCAAATTTACTACTATTTAGGAAGGCAATTTCCCTCTAACCTGGGCCTTCAAACGATTTATGGCAATTGCTATTTGACTCATCTAACTCTCCAAGTCCTGAATGCTAGATATTGTGTCATGCTTAAATTGTCTAGTGTTATTAGCAAGAGCCTTAAAAATATCATCAAGAGACATACCTAAATTTTGTGGAGTTGTTTTTTGTCTAGCTTGAAATGGCAATTGCACTTGCTGAAAAGAGGTTTGGATGATCCCTCCATCCCGGATTATAAGTGTTGGTAAAAGGATCATATTTACGGTATGGAGATCCTAGAAACCCCCCTATGGCATTAGCTTGCTCCATAGGCTCCTCTTAAAGCGTTGGGAAAATATCATTTTAATGCCTTGGTACAGAACAGATCCCATAAGTCTTAACTTGTTGCATATTCCCTATAGCCATTTGATGCACAAAGGAGGTGATGTTAGCAATTAGTTGTTCAATAGAATATGTATTTACCTCGTTAACTTGCTTGGGTGATGGATCATATTGAATATCAAATTGTTGGGAATTCGTAGCCATATTAGATATTTGAGTTCTGGCTGCTTCAGGAGTTTTTCTTAACCAATGCCCCTCCACTTGTTGCATCAATCATACTTCTATCTATAGGAAGGAGTCCTTCATATATGTACTGAATTAGAAGCTGATTACTAATCTGATGATGAGGTTAACTCGTACACAACTTCTCAAAATGCTCCAAATATTAATATAAAGACTCCGGTATATTGCCTGATACCATAAATTTTCTTTTGAATGTTGGCTACCCTTGAAATTGGAAAACACTTCTCCAAAAATAGCTTCTTCATTTCATTCCACGTAGTGATGGATCCTGAAAGTAAATAATAAAGCCAATCCTTAGCTAAATTCACCAATTGATCAAAAACTGCCCATTAGGTCAAGAGAGCTAAGGGGCAGATCGATAGCTTGGTTGGTTTGAGAGCGACCGATTGATGGAGGAAAACTGGCTGCTAGCCTAAGAGATATTGACCGACGGAGGAAAGCCACCCGCTAATCTAAGAAATCTTAAGGTATAGATCGACTGCTCAGTCCGTCTGAGGGCAACCGATCGACGGAGAAAAACGGCCTACTAGGCCAAGAAAGCCTAAAGGACAGATCGACAGGTTAATCGATCTGAGGGTGACCAACCAAAAGAAGGAAGCTGCCTGCCAGGCTAAGAGAGCCTAAAGGGTAGATCGATAGCTCGATCGATCCAAGTGCGACCGATAATTCAATCGGCCAAGAGAGCTTAAAAGGTAGATCGGTAACTCAATCGACCTAACAGTAGTTGATTGGCGAACGAACCCATTAAAGCTCTGAGGATGCAAAAAATCCATTGGTCTGGAGAGTAGCTGGCTGATCAACAGTAACCACCACTTCCTTACAGCCTTAAAATGTAAGTAAAGACTGATCAAAGAGGAGTAGTTGGACAAGAACCTTCTGAACCAAGAGTAGAAAGAGCCGTACCTTTGCGAGGTTATGAGCTATGTTCTTAACTATCCTATTTGAGGAAACTTCACTCTAGCGAGCAAGATGAGTAGGGGTGATGATCCATTCCATCCTCTTAACAGCCAATCCAATGTCATCCTTGATATTTGATAAATTAGACGGCTCAACAATCACTTTGACCTTTGGCTAACAGTTCAGAGGTTGAGGAGTGGCAAGGTTTTCTAGCTCAGGAATAGATGAGCTTACGGGAGGAGATCATGGTAACGCTCCTCCATCAATGAAGATATAAGGTCGTTGGTCTTTTAGAATATGGTCTTTGACTATGAATTAATTGAGCTTGAGACCAAAGGTCAAGCCTTCACCATAACCACAGATCTGATCAAGCCTCCATCTCTGAAAGATTAGATAGTGCATTTGCTAATGCAACCTACAGTGGAATTCAATTGCCTCATACCTGTGAAAATTCATCCAGCTGTTGAGAATTTTCAAACTTACTCCCTTGAGCTTTACTGGTTCACCTTTTTTTAAACATGAGGCTACTTGTTCTGGAAATAAAAGAACGATTTATTTCGGGAATTGTTTTAGTTTTAGTTTGTATTTAAAGGTCTTTTAGAGAAAACTGAGTTATTCGAACAAATAACGTTATATTTCCCCAGCCCAAGATGAATTTTGGTAGCTAATTGTTTGTTCTTCTAGGTCTTCCAAAGCTATGCTACTGCAAATACATGGACCGTAACAGCTTTCGCTTCCCATTGACTATTGCTATAAGAATTATGTCTCCTCGCTAGTTATAGTACAAGATTTTTTTCACGTGCACTGAAGACTAACTTAAATGTTCTCTCTTCAATGTCCAGTTAATTAAATAGAAGTTGAACTGATCTCATAGCTGGATTTACATACAAACCACTAGTCAACTAAATTTTGCACTCAAATAGCAGACTCATGACCAAAATGTAGATTGCCTCTAAGAGAGTATATATTTCTATGGATGCATCTTGGAAGGATATGCCTTGATATCCTAAAGGACAAATGGAGTCTTGCTCTTTAGATTTGAATTGTACTCTTGAGTTAACGGCGCTTGTGCTTTTTATTGCGGAATGAAAACCATTATATGTTCCTGTTCTTGAAGTTCCACCCTAATGTTTTGAATGGTGGAAATTGCTAAGGGCGTACATCTTAGATATATAGCCCAACGATGATTCTCGTCACTTGAAAACTATAAGAACAAATACTAATGGAAATAAAAACTTAACTATATATTCATGTTATCTTTTTGAGCTTAAATAATTACAAGTTTCTTTATATTGTTTGCTGATAGAATATTGAGGATGACCTAGGAAACATGGTTTTCTAAACTAGGGGTTGGTTGTCCTTTTGTAATTGGGCGGTATTTCCTTAATGCTTTTGAACAAAATTTATCTAATTATAAAATAAAAAAATAAAAATTAATGTTCTTGATGATGTTGGATTATGCTATTGTTTGACTTTTAGCATTTAAGTACTTTTGAGTTCTCTGAACCTAGACGATCCACTGTTAGAGGATATCTTGACAACAACACGAAATGTAATGATTATAATAATTTTTTTTTGTAATTTAAAATTGATAGAAATATTCTTGATTGGGCCATGTTTTCTTTAACCTTATAGCAAAAGAATGGATCCTTCTGAACGTAAGTGGTGCACGATCAAGTGATGGAGTTTAGAGCCTCCAAATTAATAGAATATGAAATGTATTTTGGCTATTGGATTTGAATGGAAATTTGATATCCTTGGATTGGATTGCTTCCAAAAACAACTGCTGATAATTGTTTCCTCATTTCGAAGCCTTTGTTATGAAATTGTATAATTGGATGGTGAGATACTTTGTCCTTTTCAATGTCGGAATTTGTCAATTATTATCTTGGAGGTTGGGGTTTGGTACAAAGAAATTATTTGAAAGAATTGAACTTGGATTTATACTTGCCAAACTTAGGAGGTATTGATATTCAGATTGTCTTAGGCTTTGTTTGATTACAAAACAAGTTAAGAGTTTTTGTTTTTGTTTTTCATCTTATATGACTATTTACATCAAAATTTAATTTTTTCCGAAGTTGTAACTTTTAAACATGTTAATCGTATTTTTAAAAAATAGTAAAAATAAATAAATAAATAAATAATTGAAAAGTTCACATTTGTTTGGTTAAAAGTTATTCATTTGGGTTAAAAAATAATGAAAAAGTTAAATTTTTTTTCTCATTTTTACGTGAAAAGATGTGAAATTTTTTATTTTTATTTATTTATTTTATAAATGGAATCAACATGTCTAAAAGTTACAACTTTAAAAAAAAGTTAATAAATTTTTATAAGAAATGAAAGTCACATAAGTAAAAAGAATTGCAAATACAATTCGAGTTGCACACTATAATTTGCATGTGGAGCCTCAAGGCATTACCATTACTGTAATAAGCAGCCCAAGGCTCTGGGCCTTTTTTTTTTTTATAATAATCATATAAGTAAATTTATTTCCACTCCAGAAATAATTTTTTAGACTTCATAATTTTATTTCTTTTGTTATTAAGTAAAAAATTGAAAATTTGTTTTTTTTTAAATATTGATATCATTTTTTATTACTTTTAGAAAATACTCTTTTACCATATTTTTTAATTAGAAAAGTGTAAAAGAATAATATTACCATGATTCTTTTATAACAAAACATCACTTTAATGTTTACTTATTTAGAAATGATTAGACCACAAACATCATTCCTATTGAATATTTTTGATTCAAAAGTAGGGAGTAGGACTTCAAACGGGCCAAATAAAGTACTAGAGTGTTCAAACTTGTTTGTTTAGATTTTTGGTAGGCTTGAGATGAAATCAAGTTTTATTAAAATTAAAATATTGTGTTCTACCTTTTTTATTAAGCTTTTTAGAGTTCGAATCAAACTTTTACTAAGTTTAAATTGTTGGGTTCGAACTTGACTTGTTACTTCACAAGTAAGTTTGAACTTGACTTAGGCTTAACTTGGTTACAATAAATAATTTTGTTTTTATTTAACAAGTAATATTTAAAATAAGGTGCTTGTCTTTGAAGTACTAATTTTTTTTTCGTGAATAATAAAAAAAAAAATTTCTCGCGAACTTATTTATGAATATTTAAACAAAATTGCTCATGAATAATTAACGAATTTACTCAAAAAAAAAAACATATCAACAAGGTCATTCTATAATGATAAATGAGTTTACTCGTAAACATTTAAACGAGAGCGTGTTTAAATCAAATTTATTTTAATTTGAATTCGGTTCATTAACTGGAGTCATGACCAAAACTCTTCCTCGCTACTCGGAGGAAGGGGTGGCGGCTGCAATCAGAATTGAAACGACGTCGTTCAGTGGTTGGTTGCTTGGCGCCGGTTTCCCACGCGTTCTTCTTCTTCCGTCACGTACTCATTTGGTTTCTCTTTTTAATACCCAATCAATCTCCTCCTCCACCCCCATTCCTTTCCTTATTCGCATCGTCGGCGTCGTGAAAGATGCCGTTCTCCGCAATGTCCGCTGAGAATTTGGTCTGGACGCTTCTCAATTCGATCACAATCATTGGTATTATTTGGCATTTTGGAGTCGAGAGCTCTTTCTCTTCCACCTTACTCAGGTCTTTTATATATATATATATATATTGCAGTTTTGGTTGGTTGAAATGGCTATGACGTGTGTATATATATATATGCCTGCAGTTATTTTTTGATAGATTTTCATCTAAATTCAAATTTGGCATATATTGATCGCAGTACTATTGGATTTCGATCACGGAGCACAATTTTTGATTTAATTTTTTTAATGAGTTTGGTTTTCTGAAGAACGTATTTTAAATCCTCTCCTATCCCAGTTTAGATGCTGATTATTCGTCTTTCGTATCCCGTTAATAAATAAAATTACTTATTAAATTAAAATAATGTTATCGAATTTTTTTTAAAAATAAAATTACACGATTTGAAAATAACTAATGTCATATATTAGCCTATACTATTATATAAATATGATTAATTTATAAGTAGATACTGAACATGATGCATATTTACTTTTCCCATTCTCGTACGAGAATTATTTAAAATTCTCATCTCGTTCTCACGAAAAATATTTCTATCCACCCTCACCCAGCTCTATGTTTTTACTTTTTATTTTTAACTTATAAAAATAAACAATTAAACCAAAAATCCTTGTACTTACAAAAGATAGGAGAGGGAAAAAAAAAACTATGATCACCAATTTAAACAAAACTAACAATACCTCCACAAACATCCAAGCTAATTGGTTTATGAAGACAGAAAAAAATGATTTTAAAACAACTTGAAACACTAATAGAGGTTATCAAATTTTTATTTTTAATGCTTCAAACAAGAGTGATTTCAATACTAAACCAATCTGATACTATCAAATCAATTAGATGAATATTGGTTGTTGTTATGAAAGGAAAATTCAACTTTATAAAAAACACTTACACAACCAAACCAAAAATCAAGATTTTTTTTTTCTCTTAACATTTATCAACAAAAATTACGGACTCAAACTTAATACCTAAGGCAAACCAAGATGGAGTCAACGAAATTATAGCCATCAATTTGCTGACAAATCTTGGCTTTAACCTTCTCCACCTTATTCTTTATCATCAAAAGATTATATACACTATTGTAATTATTTGCTTCCACAGCTTCCAACCACGACTTCAACAATTTTGTCTTACTATTGCTACCATTCTGTTGTTGGTTGCTATCCTGGGCATAGCGATCAACGGTGGTGTCGAAACAAGGCTCGCCTTGGATATAGGGACGGCCGGCCAGTGAGAATGCGATTATAGCAATCTCACTATCAGTCAAGGAGCAAAGCTCGCTCGCCTTTTTGAAAAGACCTTTGTGTCTTTTGGAAAAAGCTATCATTCTTTGTTCTTTTTTCTCCTTTAACTTCATTTCCACTTTCTTCTTTCCCGTTCCCATTTCTATTTTTCTGTAAAAACAATATAAAAAAAATACACATTTTATTAAAGTTCAAAAATAGTCAGTAAAGAATTGAAGCAATTATTAACATTCTTTAAAAAAAAAAAAAAGGAAACATATGATATGACTCAAATTAAAAAAAAAAAACTTTTTTTCCTATTTTGTCTTCAACTTGCATTTTTTCTTTCTAATAATATCACTTGTTCTCTGAACCCATAGAACATTAACAGTTCTAGACCTCATCACGTATCTTCTGCAAATATTTCACCATTGATACCAAACTTGCTTTTATTGACAAGTTTTTCCAACTTATTAGCAAGAACTGTCTGGCTCATCAATTCTTTTTGTGGCATAATTATGGTAATTTATATAATTTTAGTTATCTATTAAAAAACAACTTAACCACTTTAATTTGTTTGGAATTTTATGATTTGAGTGGTATGTGTCAATATTTATTAAAAAAAATTTCTAGGACCCAAATCCACATTTGATGTGAGAAATTAGTAATTTAGGAGATTCAATATTGAAAATTTAAGCAATTGAACTAAACCCAAAAATTTAAATCAACTGAGGACAAAATGACGATTAAAATTTTAAATTACAAACAAATGCAATTCAAAGGTGAGATCATCCCCAGAATCTATGGGGACCGAAGTTATATACATCATCAATATGTGGGTATATGTGCGAGCCACAAAAGTTCCCAAACCAAGGATCTGTCAACCAAAAAAGAAAAAACCACAGTTGACTGTCCACTCTCTTACCGGTTTACGGTTTACGTCCATAAAGGATCCCATCTGGCATAAAAATTGGAACCAAACTCACCATTATTTTTTACAGCTAGCACCATTCTCAGATCTCCCTTCTCCAATGGCGAAAAACAGAAACCCCAAAAAACCCGACAAAAAAAAAAAAAATCACCAATACCAGAACCAAGGTGCCCCAAAACCAGAGAACGCACAATCTTTGGCAGTTGTGAAAATCCAGCGCCGGCCGAATCGGCCCTCGGTCCCCCTCGACTCACAGTGGGTCTGCCTCGGGGTTCAGCTACAGTTTTTAAGGTCTTCTTAAATGCAATTTAAGAGCAAAAAAAAGATATCCATACTGCATTCCAAAATTTATTTTACAAATTGTCACGATTTGAAAAGTTTAAAAATATCCATTCAATATTCTTAGATATTTTATCAAATCTACTGAACCTATTAATAAAGAAGAGAGTTTTTAATTAACGAAACTCAAGTTCAGGAAAAGTTGAGGACTGTTTTTCTTTTCTTTTTCTTCTTTTCTTTCTCAGACAAAAATAAGAAATTCATCATATCTCAATTGTACATTCTAAATGTGCAAAAAGGACTTGATCATAATTTTACCTTGTTTTTTTGGGTTGAAAGGAAAAAATTTAGAGGTAGAACTTGATCGCAGAGAAAAGAAAAGGCAAGCAAAGTAGGGATCTTTTCTTCAGAGAATTGTTATAGAATGGATTGAATGGTTGTTCACATATATATATACATATATATATGGTGGGAGACCATATTGCCGTTATTTGACCGTTGGGCTTGTAGGAAAAATTTTGGAAACTCAACCTAAAAAGATTTCTGCTCTTTCCCGCTCTCTCCCTTCCTCCCTCCCTCCCTCTCAGCTCAACCGCACTAACTGCACCCACAGCCGGCCCCAGGGTGAGCCAAGCAAGCCACTGGGCTGGGCAATACCCCGGGCCAAGGGCAACAAAAAAATAATTTTTGGACAAAAAAAATTAAAAATGAGTTTTTAGATAGTTTAAAGTATGATGAGTTGATTAAAAATCTGTTTTAAAAAATGTGAAGAAAAGTGCGTTTCTTTGAACCGGATCGTCCTATCTATAAAATATCATAACCGAGTTAGTTTTTTATATAATAAATGCTAAGAAAATTATACTACAAATTTAGTTTTGTTTTTTGTTTTAACTTGTATACTAGTATGAAAGGGTAAAATTTTCAAAGCAGGTCTTAGGCAACCGAATTATCGAGGCTGGTTGTACCACAGCTGTCGTCTTCCTGTACTGCCCACCAACCGTCACCTCTGCCGACACCCAAGCATTCCCCTACTCCTTCCCCCACAGCTCTCGCTCCACGATTTGCAACTCTGGCGTTACCAACAGAACTCAAATAACTCGTATGATTTGGCGTTTTGGAGTCGAGAGTTCTTTCTCTTCCCCCTTTGAGTACTTATATTGCAGTTTTGGTTGAAATGGCTATGACATGTATATATACATGTTTGTAGTTATTTTATTTTATTTTATTTTTTTATAGATTTTTATTTAAATTCGAATTTGGTGTGGATCGATTGCTGAACTATTGGACTTCTGTTACGGAGCACAATTTTTGATCTAATTTATATGATATGTGTTGTTTTCTGAAGACCCTTTTTGGATTAGTAAATTGAGTGGATGATATGAGTTTTGCTACATTGATTCATTGATATCTTAGATTTTTTTAGTTTCCGTGGTCTATGTTTCTTTACGTGCATAAGTATTTCTTTCTTTCTTTCTTTCCTTTTTTTTTTTTTTTCCCTTGGTACGTTTTTACTAATTATATCTAATGAATCAGGTCAATGGCGGTGATTGTATGCAATTAAGTTTAAGGCTTGAGATTTTTTTAAATTTTCTATTAAGGGGCCAATTGGATGGTGCTAAAATTTTAGGGGATAAGTTTTAGAAGAGGTATAAGATAAGAGGGAGTATTATTTTTAGAGGGTTGGCCCACATTGATGTGATGTTTATAGAGGGAGATAACTTTTAACTTAGTTTGGATATT
>QLOD02000013.1:21891056-21908380 GCA_003260245.2 Sideroxylon spinosum | reverse complement strand
CCAAACTCACCATTGTTTTTTACAGCTATCACCATTCTCTGATCTCCCTTCTCCAATGGCGAAAAACAGAAACCCCCAAAAACCCGACAAAAAAAATCACCAATACCAGAACCAAAGTGCCCCCGAAACCAGAGAATGCACAATCTTTGGCAGTCGTGAAAATCCAGCGCCGGTCGAATCGGCCCTCGGTCCCCCTCGACTCACAGTGGGTCTGCCTCGGGTTTCAGCTACAGTTTTTAAGGTCTTCTTAAATGCAATTTAAGAGCAAAAAAAGATATCCATACAGCATTCCAAAATTTATTTTTCAAATTGTCACAATTTGAAAAGTTTAAAAAAATCCATTCAATATTCTTAGTTATTTTATCAAATCTACTGAACCTATTAATAAAGAAGAGTTTTTAATTAACAAAACTCAAGTCTTTGTCTAGTTTTCTCTCTTGATAATCCACAACATTCAGGAAAAGTTGAAGACTGTTTTTCTTTTCTTTTTCTTCTTTTCTTTCTCAGACAAAATAAGAAATTAATCATATCTCAATTGTATATTTTAAATGTGAAAAAAGGACTTGATCAGAAATTTACCTTCTTTTTGGATTGACAGGAAAAAATTGAGAGGTAGAACTTGATCGCAGAGAAAAGAAAAGGCAAGCAAAGTAGGGATTTTTCCTTCGGAGAATTGTTATAGAATGGATTGAATGGTTGTTCACACATATATATATACATATATATAAATGGTGGGAGACCATATTACCGTTATTTGACCGTTGGGTTTGTTGGAAAAATTTTGGAAACTCAATCTAAAAAGTTCTCTGCTCTTTCCCGCTCTCTCTCCCTCCCTCCCTCCCTCCCTCTCAGCTCAACCGCACTAACTGCACCACAGCTGTCAACTTCCTCGACCGCCCCATCGACCTCTCCCTGCTACCAACCGTCACCTCTGCCGACAAACAAGCATTCCCCTACTCCTTCCCCCGCAGCTCTTGCTCTGCGATTTGCATTGCAAAGGAAATCTACTTCTTTGTACCCTTTCTTTTAATTTGTAGGCAGAAAAATCTGAACCATGACATTACTTTTTAGAATATTTTATCACCAATCACTTTATATGTGTTAGTTTATGTTTTTTCCCTTAGGTTGTTCATGCACTTAACATATTAGCACGAAGCAATGAGGAAAATGTTGGACACTGTTTTGGTTGTTCATTGTGCTTATGGTTTGATTCATACTTCTCCCTTGTTTTTGCCTCTAAAAGATGTTGATCAACACATGCAGCAAAATTATAGCTTCTAGTTGCATAAGTAAAGAAATATGATATTTCGAGTGATTTGAAGATATGTTAACTTAGCCAACAACCACATCATATAATGGAAAATTTTGTTTGGAAATGTTGGTACTAGATAAGCTGGCACAAGAATCAATATGGAAAAGATTATGAGGAGCTTTTACTGTTTAAGCTGAAAATTGAACCACTCTAAACTAGTTGGTAGATTTTTCAATTAAACTTTTGATTTGATATTTATTAAAAACCACCTTTTGTGGGCTATATTTAGATTGGATCCTAAAACAATCCCTCTCTTTTGGTATGACTTTTTCAATAAAATTTAATAAATGATATAAGTTCTAGTTCTCTGTATGTATGTATGTGTGTGTGTGTGTGGGTGGGTGGGTGGGTGATGTGTGTCGAATGCACCAATTTATTACTCTACTTCTAAGTACAATATGTAAATAGGATAAGTAGAGGTCGAACTCAAATAGATTGAATATCCTGACAAAAACAATGTTGGGGGATTGGTTGTTTATTTTTTACTTTTAATTGAAAATAAATTGTAACTGAATAAATAAGGCATAAGAGAATGAAAATGAGTAAGACTTTTGGAAATTTGTTATTGTCCACCATGGATCAGAACCTTGATCAACACAAACATACTACCAATCCTTGGTTGAATATTTTGCCAAGAATGTCAACATGCTCTGCTTATTCTAATATCTCCTTAGTTCGTTGTTAATTAAAACAAGCTCTTCAATTAATCTCTAGTCAATAAACATTCTTAAAGAAGCTCTTAAGATTTAATTTAATGGTTGCCTTAAGAAAATAGAATGATAGCTGAATCTAAATAACAAACAGATAAGTTGGGTTCATTTGTTTTAGTCCATGTTCTCCATAGAAATTAAGATGAAAACTTTACCATAATCATCAAATACTATTTGCTTCCGAATGTCAGAATAAGCAAGCAATTACGGACTTAAATCTCTAAACTAGCACTAGATCATATAGTTCAAGTGTGCTGTATATATTTGAACAATTGAACATACATAATCATTATCGATTAATAAAGAAGAACACAAGATATTCAAGATAAGGTAAAATTGTTCAAGTCTCACAATGATCATCCACGGTTTCTCTTCACCTTCTGCTGAAAATAAGAACTTAGAGCTCCATGCTATTAGATACAGCAAACCAAACCAAACTAAGCCTTTTTCCACTAGGTGGATGCTATCAGATATAGCAGAAAAAAAAATTGTATCCAAGTAAAGATGAAGATGATTAGATCTGCCTCTCCAATTACAACCCCAATGACTATTTATAATACATGAAAGGCTGCTTAAAGATTTTGAAAATGGAACCCAATCAAGTTAGAAAGAACTATTTTGAATTTTTAGGCTGCCTTATCTTTCTCCACTAAATTGGACATAACTTGCTCTACAAATTTGATAATCATGATCTGTAAAATTAGATGGAAACTAGACATCTGTAGCTTTCCATTGATATATTATTTTCTTTTTAATTTGACCTGAGTCATTCCCAGTAAATCCACAAAGATAACATTGAAATTGGAAATTACTCTTCTGATTGAAATAGGATTCGTTCTCCGTTTTGGAAACAAGCTTTGATAGCACAAATCACCCTCAATTACCATGATCTTACCCAATATGGAAAGCTTAAAATGTCAACTTTAAATTTCAGGAAAGAATCTACCACGTTCAGTGATATTGAGGATGTGAAATTCCCAAAATATCCTTCAAGGGTCAAATCTGCTAGAAATTCAGAATTTGCATATATACTGCACCATTTTGCTTCCAAGCCCTCTGCCATCACCTAAACATGAAATACATATTATTCAGTCCATTTAGACAAAGGATGCACTTAAAAGATTAAATAAATGAAGTGAACATCATCCACAATAGCCACCTATCAAATTCCCCCACACTTATCTTTTGCTAGTCCTCGAGCAAAACAATAACAGATCCTAACCATTTGTCCCACTCTACCATCCAATGATGTCAAAGAATACATAAAATACAAGCAAAAAACACAACCAAGAATTTTAAGAAGCATAACATATCATTAATGAATATCCCATACAAACTTGGAACTCAACTAAACACGAGAATCTCGGTCAAATTGAACCTTGCCAAATTGGTAGATCCCTTAGATGATAGTCTCTTTATCTCTCAAGTGATTAGGGTCAAGTGTTTTACTCTGATTCATTCAATGAGAATGCACTACCATAAGCTTGCTTGACCATCTAATCTCCGCTACTTAGATCATATGCAAAACACAAATCCAAAGGTCTTTCATAAGGGTTGTAATGGGGCTTGGGAAATAGGTAAGGAAACGATATGGATAGGAAGTTGCAAATACCAAAGAAACTTGTAGAGCAATCAAAACTTGAACTGGGATACAATAAACATACGGTACTTGAAGCCTTCATCAAACATTTAAGTAATCTCAATTCCTTCAATCACTGTTCCATTTGCTTTATTCAAAACATAGAACAACTTGTGCTTGTAAGTGATACTCTCTCTTTCTCTCTCTCTTTTTACTTTTTTCTTTCCTTTTTTTTTTTGAACCAGGCATCAGAAACCAATTTCCCCTTACGCAATTCTTGTTTCTTTTTGAGACCCATTTGGCAAGCGTTCAAATGCACCACTAATTTTCTAGTTCTGTAGTTAAAGCTTTCTTTTTCCGGTTTTAAAGGTTCTTCAAACGGGTTGCACGAAAAAGTTAATTTGGCTTAAAGGGACTCACTAATGGTTAAATTCACATGGTTGGCTATTTAGAATTAAGTGTGTAATTCCTACTGCCTTTTTCATGTTCATGCTTGCATATGAGTCAATGTAATCTCAATAATATTTAAAGCAAGTTCTAGAGATATGTCACCATACATCTCTTAAAACATTGGAACACAAAATAAAAAGAAGGCCTAAAAAAATCCTAATCATTCTCCACCCACACTTAGTTCTTACATTGTCCGCAATGTGAGAAAATCATGTGAAAAATAATAATAATAAAAGGCATAAAATCAAGCAAAAGTAGTGAAGGGAAAGAAATTTCAAATTTGGCTGTGGCAATCATGCCACTCTTGGGTTGCCTCCCAAATAGCGCATTCATTTAATGTCATTAGCCCGACCTTGAAGCATATCAGTCATCATAGATAGGGTCTTCCAACTTTATTTCTTGCATATTACATACTTGAAAGCCTTCATAATAAGGCTTGAATCTATGGCCATTTACCTTGAACACTTTGTTTGTAGTTAAACTTTGAATTTCAACTGCACCATGTGGAAAAACATTAGTCACAATAAAAGTTCCAACCCAACGAGAACGCAACTTACCTGGAAATAACTTTAGCCTCGAATGAAAAGAAGAACTTTTTGTCCAATAACAATATTCTTCCTAGAAACCATTTTGTCATGAAATGCCTTGGTCTTGTTCTTGTAAATTCTTGAACTCTCGTATGTAGCATTCATCAACTCCTCAAGTTCTTGCAATTACAACTTTCTTTGAGCACCAGCTTCATCCATCATCATATTGTAGTGCTTTATCGCCCAATAGGCTTTGTGCTCTAACTCTACCGGAAGGTGACATGGTTTACCGAACACTAATCTGTTCAACGGCATGCCAATTAGTGTCCTGTAAGTTGTCTTGTATGCCCATAATGCATCGTCAAGTCTTAAGCTCCAATCATTCCTACTTGGATTTATAGTCATCTCCAAAATAGACTTGACTTATCTACTTGACACCTCAGCTTGGCTACTAGTTTGGGGATGATAGGACGTGGAAACCCTGTGTATAACATGGTGTTTTTTAAGTAACGCCTCCATCATCCTATTACAAAAATGGGTTCCCTTTTCACTGATTATGGACCTTGGTGTCCCAAACCTAACAAAGCTATTAGCATTAACAAAATTTGTAACAACCTTTGAAATGTCAGTCTGGGTGGCTTTAGCATCCACCCATTTGGAAACATAATCGACAGGCAAAAAGATGTAAACATTACCAAAAGAAGATGGAAATGGCCCAGAAAATCAATGCCTCAGGCGTCATAAATTTCCACTATCAAAGTAGGATTCTGTGGCATTTGATCTCTATGAGATATGTTATCTCTTCTTTGGCAATTTTTGTAAGATTTACAGATCATGTGTGCATCCTTAAACAGTGATGGCCAATATAAACCACATTCTAAACCCCTAACGAGCTGTCCTTTTTGGTCCAAAGTGTCCTCCATATGCAGAAGAGTGACAGAAGGTTAGAATGGAAAGAATTTCATTTTTAGATATACACCTTTTTATCATTCTATCAGTACAATGCTTCTATAGGTATGGGTCGTCCCACATATAATATTTCGCATATCTTCTAACCCTGTCCTTTTGAGTTTTAGACAAATTATTAGGAAACACATTAGTAACTAAATAATTAACACTATCTTCATACCATGGTGATGCCATAACAATGGAAAACAGTTGCTTATCAAGAAATGCTTCTTGCAAATAAAGCTTGTCCTCTTCACGAACCAATCGACTAAGGTGGTTTGCAACAACATTTTCTTTTCCTTTCTTGTCTATTATTTCCAAGTCAAATTCCTGAAAAAGGATCCACCTAGTTAGCCTTGGTTTTGTTTCTTTTTTTGTGAGCAGAGTGGTGTTGCATTCAAAGTTCTTGAGGCACAGTAAATGGCATGGTAGCCTTGCCAACTCTTTGTCCCAAAATAACGCCTATTGCATGATTGCTGTCATCGCACATGATCTCAAAAGGTAAATCCCAATTGAACGGTGGGATTACTGGTGCTTTAGTCAAAAGCTCCTTCCAATTTTCAAATGCCTCCTTACACTTTTCATCAAACTCCAAAGCCACATCTTTTCACAACAATTTGGATAGAATCAAAGCTATCAATGAAAAATCTTTGATAAAATTGCAATAGAAACCTACATGACGAAGAAAAGATTGAACTTCCCGCACATTTGCGAGGTAAGTAAAGCAGAAACAATATCTATTTTGGACTTATCAACTTCTATTCCCTTAGATGAGATAACATACCCTAAACTATGCATTGTTCTACCATGAAATGACATTTTTCCGAATTAAGTATAAGGTTAGTTTCTATGCATTTTTTCAAAACCATTGTAAGATTATCCAAACATTGATCAAATGGATCACCATAGACACTAAAATCATCCATAAACACTTTAATGATGTTCTCAATATACTCTGAAAATATGCGTACCATACGCCATTGCAACGTGATTGGAGCGTTGCAAAGAACGAATGGCATCCTTTGGTAGGCAAAAGTACCAAATGGGCTTCTAAAGGTAGTAAACATGACCACCTAATCTCTTAAGCATTTGATCAATAAAAAGAAGAGGAAAATGGTCTTTTTGAGTTGTCGAGTTCAACTTCTTGTAATCAATACAAACGCGCCAACGAGTTTGAACACGTGTGGGAATCAACTCTTCGTCCTGATTCTTTACTACTGTAATATCGAATTTCTTAGGAACAACTTATATTGGGCTCACCCACTTACTCTCTAAAATATGATGAATTAACCTAGTATCTAAAAGTTTCAGAACCTTTTTGTTTTTTTCACAACGTCCATCATTGGGGTATTCAATCTGCGTTGGGGTTCTCTTGTTGGTTTGGCACTTTCTTCAAGTAAAATTCAACGCACACACATGGAAGGACTTATTCCCTTTATGTCGACTATGGTCTAGCCGATTGCCTTCTTATGATCCCTTAGCACTTGAACCAACTTATCTTTTTTGACTGGGTGTCAAATTCTTTAAAATGATCACCAAAAGTGTCTCATGTTCTCCCAAGTACACATACTTCAAATGGGCCGGTAATGGCTTTAACTCTAAGGTAGGGGCTTGTAAAACAAATGGTAACAATTTCTAGTGAGAATCAGGCAGTTTATAACATAAATTTTGTACTTTTCTAGAGTTAGTTCTAAAGGATGCAAAGCTGCCACAGTCTCCTTCAGTTCTTCACTGAACTCTATCTCTTTTCTCTTCTCCAACTCATGGTGCTTAGTGATAGCAACCTCTAGTTTGTCTTCCCTATTTAGCTCTAAAACTTCCTGTACTATAGAGGCAACAGTTTCAATAGCAAAAACAGAACGACAATCATTAGGGTGTTTCATAGCTTCAAAAATATTAAAAAGAATTATTTCACTATCGAACTGTTGTGAGGTTTCGATCATGAACATCTACCTTTGTCCGGCTGTATTCAAGAATGGTCCTCCAACAGGATAGGTGTAGGGTTAGAGGATGAATCATCATCCATATCAAGAATATAAAAGTCAGCTGGAAACACTAACCCATTCATCTGTACAAGAACATCCTTGACTACCCCTTCAAGGTAAGCACTAGCACGATCAGCCAATTGAATAATGGCGCCAATATTAATTTAAGGGACCTAGACTTAAGCATAAATAGATTGTGGCATAACAATAATGGAAGCTCCTAAATCTAGCATAGTTCTCTCAAATTTTTTGTTAACTATTTTACAAGGAACGATGAACATTCCTGGATTCTTGCATTTGGGATGAAGTTTCTTTTGAAAGACTGCGGAGACATTCTCTCCCATCCTTACCTTTTCATCACCATTTAACTTCCACTTATTGGTGCACAACTCTTTAAGAAACTTCGCATACCTTGGCACATGTTTGATTACATCCAATAGGGATATATTAACCTTAACATTTCAAAAAATTCCAGATTCTTCTTTTCTTTCTCTTCCTTCCTCGACCTCGCAAACATACTAGGTAAAGGTGGATGATTAGTTTTGAATTGATTTGAATTGAAGGATTAGGAGTTACCTTAGGTTCGCTTGTAGCCTCTTATTTCTCTATTTCTTTCTCATTCTTTCCCTCATTTATTGCAACATGTGCTGTTTTTCTTGCTTCTTAAATTTTTGTACTACTTGTTAATGTCATTTTACTCACATTTTCTTTCAGATTTAATACTGTTTAGGAAGGCAATTTCCCTGTAACCTGGGCCTCCAAACGATTTATGGCAGTTGCCGTTTGACTCATCTGACTCTCCAAGTCTTGAATGCTGGATTTTGTGTCGTGCTTAAATTGTCTAGTGTTATTAGTAAGAGCCTTAACAATATCATCAAGAGACATAACTGAATTTTGTGGAGCTTTTTTTTGTCTAGCTTGAAATGGCGATTGCACTTGCTGAAAGGAGGTGCATTATGAACTACTTGTTGGTTCCGATAATTGAGGTTTGGATGATCCCTCAATCCTGGATTATAAGTGTTGGTAAAAGGATCATATTTACATTGTGGAGATCCCAAAAACCCCCTATGGCATTAGCTCGCTCCATAGGCTCCTCTTAAAGCGATGGGAAAATATCATTTTGATGCCTTGGTACTGAACATATCCTATAAGTCTTAACTTGTTAAATATTCCCTATAGCCATTTGATGCACAAATGAGGTGGGGTTAGCAATTTTGTGTCCAATAGAAGATGAATTTACCTCGTTAACTTGCTAGGGTGATGGATCTTGTCAAATACCAAACTGTTGGGAATTTGTAGCCATATTGGAATTTAGGGTTCTGGCTACTTCAAGAGTTATGTCAACCAATGCCCTCCACTGGATCATACTCCTATTTATATTAAGGAGTCCTTCATATAAGTATTGAATTAGAAGATGATCACTAATCTGATGCTAAGGGCAACTTGTACCTAACTTCTTAAAACACTCCCAATATTCATATAAAGACTTCGGTATATTGCCTGATACTACAAAACTCCTTTCGAATGTTGGCTACCCTTGAAACTGGAAAATACTTCTCTAAAAATAGCTTCTTAATTTCATTCCATGTGGTGATGGATCCTGAAGTAAATAATAAAGCTTATCCTTAGCTAAATTCGCCAATCAATAAAAAACTGTCTATTAGGCCAAGAGAGCTAAGGGGCAGATCGATAGCTCGGTCGGTTTGAGAGCGACCGATTGATGGAGGAGAACTGCTTGCTAGGCTGAAGAGATATCGATCGATGGAAGAAAGCCCTCGCTAATCTAAACAACTGAAGGGATAGATCGACAGCTCAGTCGGTCCGAGGGCGACTGACCGATGGAGAAAAACTACCCACTTGGCCAAGAAAGCCTAAGGGATAGATTGACAGCTTGGTCGGTTTGAAAGCGACCGATTGATGGAGGAGAACTGCCTGCCAGGCCGAAGAGATATCGATCGATGGAGGAAAGCCGCCGCTAATCTAAGAAAGCTAAGGGATAGATCGACAGCTCAGTCGGTCTGAGGGCGACTGACCGACGGAGAAAAACTGCCCACTTGGCCAAGAAAGCCTAAGGGACAGATTGCCAGCTTGGTCGATCTGAGGGTGACTGACCAAAAGAAGAAAGTTGCCTACCAGGCTAAGAGAGCCTAAGGGGTAGATTGATAGCTCGGTCGATCCAAGGACGATGAACGAAAAGAAGGAAAACTACTCGTTAGGCCAAGTGAGCCTAATGGGAAGATCGACAACTTGATCGTTCTAACAGTAGTTTATTATCGAACGTGCCCATTAAAGCTCTAAGGATAAAAAAAATCCATTGGCCTGGAGAGTAGTTGGCTGATCAACAGTAACCACAATTTCCTTACAGCTTGAAAATATAAGCAGAGACTGATCAAAGAAGAGTAGTTGGACAAGAACCTTGTGAACCAATAATACAAAGGGTCGTACCTTCACGAGGTTGTAAGCTATGTTCTCAACTATCCTATTCGTGGAAACTTCACTCTAGCGGGCAAGTAGGGGTGATGATCCCTTCCATCCTCTTAACCGCCAATCCAAAGCCATCCTTGAAATTTGATGACTTGGACGGCTCAACAATCATTTCGACCTTTGGCTAACAGCTTGGAGGTTGAGGAGTGGCAAGGTTTTCTAGCTTAGGAATAACTGAGCTTACGGGAGACCATGGAGACGCTCCTCCATTAATGAAGATATAGGTTGTTAGTCTTTTAGAATATGCTATTTGACTATAGATTAATTGAGCTAGGACCAAAGGTCAAGCCTTCACCATAACCACAGATTTGATCAAGCGTCCGTCTCTAAAAGATTAGATAGTGCATTTGCTAATGCAACCTACAGTGGAATTCAATTGCATCATACCTATGAAAATTCATCCAACTGTTGAGAATTTTCAAACCTAGTTCCTTGAGCTTTGCTGGTTCACCTTTTTTTAAACATGAGGCTACTTTTTCTGGTAATAAAGAATGATTTATTTTGGGAATTGTGTTATTTTTAGTTTGTATCTCAAGGACTTTTAGAGCAAGCTAAGTTATTCGAACAAATAAAGTTATCTTTCTCTAGCCCAAGATGAATTTTGACATCTAATTGTTTGTTCTTCTAGGTCTTCCAAAGCTATGCTACTTCAAATACATGGACCGTAACAGCTTTCGCTTCCCATTGACTATTGCTATAAGGATTCTATCTCTTCGCTAATTATAGTACAGGATTTTTTTCACGTGCACCGAAGATTAACTTAAATGTTCTTTCTTCTGTGTCCAGTTAATTAAATAGAAGTTGAACTGATCTCATAGCTGGATTTACATACAAATCCACTAGTCGACTTAATTATGCCCTCACATAGCAAACTCATGACTAAAATATAGCTTGCCTCTAAGAGAGTATATATTTCCACGAAAGCAGCTTAGAAGGATAAGCCCGATATCATAAAGGACAAATGGAGTCGTACGCTTTAGATTTGAATTGTACTCTTGAGTTAACAATGCTTGTGCATTTTATCGAGGAATGAAAACCGTTTTTATATTCTTGTTCTTAAAGTTCCACCCTAATGTTTTCAATGTTGGAAATTGCTAAGGGCATGCATCTTAGATATATGGCCCAACGATGATTCTCGTCACTTGAAAACTATAAGAACAAATAATAATGGAAATAAAAACTTAACTATATATTTATGTTATCTTTTTGAGCTCAAATAATTACAATTTTCTTTATATTGATTGCTGATAGAATATTGAGGACGACCAACGAAACATGGTTTTCTAAACTAGGGGTTTGATATCCTTTTGTAATTGAGTGGTATTTCCCTAATGCTTTTTAATAAAATTTATCTAATTATAAAATAAGAAATAAAATTAATGTTCTTGATGATGTTGGATTATGCTATTGTTTGACTTTTAGCATTCAAGTACTTTTGAGTGCTTCGAACCCAGACAATCCACTGTCACAGAATATTGCAAAGCATAGGAAAACATTTGAAACTGAAGCAGTTGAAGTAAGTATATATCTTGACAACTACACAAGATGTAATGATTATAATAATTTGTTTTGTAAATTTAAATTGATAGAAATATTCTTGATTGGGCCGTGTTTTCTTGAACCTTATAGCAAAGGAATGGACCTGTCTAAACGTAAATGGTGCACGATCAACTGATGGAGTTTAGAGTCTCCAAATTAACAAAATATGAAATGTATTTTGGTTGTTGGATTTGAATGGAAATTTGATATTCCTGGATTGGATTGGATGTTTAGAATTCAATATTCTCAAAACAATGCATCCAACAACAACTGCTGATAATTGTTTCCTCATTCCGAAACCTTTGTTATGAAATTGTATAAGTGGATGATGAGATACTTTGTGTCTTTTTTTTTAATGTCAGAATTTGTCAATTATTATCTTAGAGGTTGGGGTTTGGTGCAGAGAAATTATTTGAAAGAATTGAACTTGGATTTATAATTGCCAAACTTAGGAGGTATTGATATTTAGATTGACTTAGGATTTGTTTGATTACAAAACAAGTTAAGAGTTTTTGTTTTTGCTTTACATTTTTGTTTTTCATCTTATATGACTATTTACATCAAAATTTAATTGTTTTTTTAAGAAGTTGTAACTTTTAAACATGTTAATCGTATTTGTAAAAAAATAATAATAATAAATAAATAAATAAATAATTGAAACGTTCACATTTATTTAGTTAAAAGTTATTCATTTGGGACAAAAAATAATGAAAATTTTGATTTCTTTACTCGTTTTTACATAAAAGGATGTGAATTTTTTTTTATTTTTATTTATTCATTTTACGAATGGAATTAACATTTCTAAAAGTTACAACTTTAAAAAAAAAAAGGTTAATAAATTTTTATAAGAAAAGGAAGTCACATAAGTAAAAAGAATTGCAAATACAATTCGAGTTGCACACTATAATTTTCATGTGGAGCCTTAAGGCATTATCATTACTGTAATAAGCAACCCAAGGCTCCAGGGCTTTTTTTATTATAATAATTATTTAAGTGAATTTATTTCCACTCTAGAAATAATTTTTTAGACATCATAATTTTATTTCTTTTGTTATTAAGTAAAAAATTAAAATTTTTTTTTTAAAAATATTGATATCGTTTTTTATCACTTTGAGGAAATACTCTTTTACCATATTTTTTAATTAGAAAAGTGTATAAGAATAATATTACCATGATTCTTTTTATAACAAACCATCATTTTAATGTTTACTTACTTAAAAATGATTAGACCACAAACATTATTCCTATTGAATATTTTTTATTCAAAAGTAGGGAGTAGGATTTCAAACGGGCCAAATAAAGTACTAGAGTGTTCAAATTTGTTTGTTTAGATTTTTGGTAGGCTTGAGATCAAATCAAGTTTTATTAAAATTGAAATATTGTGTACAATCTTTTTTTATTAAGCCTTTTAGAGTTCGAATCGAACTTTTACCAAGTTTAAAATATTGTGTTCGAACTTGACTTGTTACTTCACAAGTAAGTTTGAACTTGACTTAAGCTTAACTTGGTTACAATAAAAAAAAAATATTTTATTTAACAAGTAATATTTAAAATAAGGTGCTTATCTTTGAAATACTAATTTTTTTAGTGAATAATAAAATAAAAAAAATTCACGCGAACTTATTTATGAATATTTAAACAAAATTGCTCATGAATAATAAACGAATTTACTCAAAAAAACATATCTACAAGGTCATTCTATAATGATAAATGAGTTTACTCGTAAATCAAAATTATTTTAATTTGAATTCGGTTCATTAACTAGAGTCGTAACCAAAACTCTTCCTCGCTATTCGGAGGAAGGGGTGGCGGCTGCAATCAGAATTGAAACGACATCGTTCAGTGGTTGCTTGTTTTGGCGCCGGTTTCCCACGCGTTCTTCTTCTTCCGTCGCTTACTCATTTGGTTTCTCTTTTTAATACCCAGTCAATCTCCTCCTCCACCCCCATTCCTTTCCTTATTCGCATCACCGGCGTTGTGAAAGAAGCCGTTCTCCGCAATGTCCGCTGAGAATTTGGTCTGGACGCTATCTCAATTCGATCACAATCATTGGTATTATTTGGCGTTTTGGAGTCAAGAGCTCTTTCTCTTCCATGTTACTCAGGTGTTTTATATATATATATATATATTGCAGTTTTGGTTGGTTGAAATGACTATGACGTGTGTATATATATATATATGGCTGCAGTTATTTTTTGATAGATTTTCATCTAAATTCAAATTTAGCATAGATTGATCGCAGTAGTATTGGATTTCGATCACGGAGCACAATTTTTTATTTAATTTTTTTGATGAGTTTGGTTTTCTAAAGCACGTATTTTAAATCCTCTCCCGTCCCCATTTAGATGCGGATTATTCGTCTCGCTAAAAAATAAAATTACTTATTAAATTCAAATAATGTTGTCTAATGTTTTTTAAAAATAAAATTACACAATTTGAAAATAAATAATGTCTTATATTAACATATATTATTATATAAATTTGATTAATATATAAGTGGATACTGAACATGATGAATATTACATTTCCCACTCTCGTACGAGAATTATTTAAAATTCTCATCTCGTTCTCACGAAAAATATCTCTATCCACCCTCACCCATCTCTATATTTTTACTTTTTATTTTTAACTAATAAAAATAAACAATTAAACTACAAAATCCTTGTACTTACAAAAGATAGGAGGAAAAAAAAAGAACTATGATCACCAATGTAAACCAAAACTAACGATACCCCCACAAACATCCAAGCTAATTTGTTTACGAAAACGAAAAAAAAAATGATTTTAAAATAACTTGAAACACTAATAGAGGTTATCAAAATTTTATTTTTAATGCTTCAAACAAGAGTGGTTTCATTACTAAACCAATCTGATACCATCAAATCAATTATATGAATATTGGTTGTTGTTACAAAAGGAAAATTCAACTTTCTAAAAACAATTAGACAACCAAACCAAAAATCAAGAGTCTTTTTTTTTTTTTTTAAACATTTATCGACAAAAATTACAGACTCAAACTTAATACCTAAGGCTAAACCAAGAAGGAGTCAACGAAATTAAGGCCATCAATTTGCTGACCAGTCTTAGCTTTAACCTTCTCCAACTTATTCTTTATCATCAAAAGATCATGCACACTATTGTAATTATTTGCTTCCATAGCTTCCAACCATGACTTCAACAATTTTGTCTTACTATTGCTGCCATTCTGTTGTTGGTTACTATAGCGATCAATGATAGCATCGAAAGAAGGCTCGCCATGGATATAGGGATGGCCGGTTGGTGAGAAAGTGATTATAGCAATCTCACTGCCAGTCAAGGAGCAAAGCTCGCTCGCCTTCTTGAAAAGACCTTTGCGTCTTTTGGAAAAAGCCACCATTCTTTGTTCTTTTTGCTCTTTTAACTTCATTTCTATCTTTTTCTTTCCTGTTCCCATTTTTATTTTTCTGTAAAAACAATATAAAAAAATAACTATTTTATTAAGTTCAAAAATAGTCAGTAAAGAATTAAAGCAATTATTAACATTCTTTAAAAAAAAAAAAAAACATATGATATGACTTAAATTAAAAAAAAAAAAAAACTTTTTTCCTTTTCCGTCTTTAACTTTGCATTTTTTTCTTTCTAATAATATCACTTGTTCTATGAACCCATTGAACATTAACTGTTCTAAACCTCATCGCCTATCTTTTGTAAATATTTCACCATTGATACCAAACTTGCTTCTATTGATAAGTTTTTCTCAACTTATTAGCAAGAATTGTCTGACTCATCAATTCCTTTTATGGTATAATTATTGTAAGTTATATAATTTTAGTTATATATTAAAAAACAAGTTAACTACTTTAAATTGTTTGGAAATTTATGATTTGACTGGCACGTGTCAATATTTATTAAAAAAAATTTCTAGCACCCAAATCCTGAAATTAGTAATTTAGGAGATTCAATATTGAAAGTTCAAGCAATTGTACTAAACCCAAAAATTTAAATCAACTTAGGACAAAAGGACGATTAAAATTTTAAATTACAAACAAATGCAATTCAAAGGTGAGATCATCCCCAGAAACTGTGGGGACGGAAGTTGTATACATCATCACTATGTGGGTGTATGTGCGAGCGCCAAAGTTTCCCAAACCAAGGATCTGACAACGAAAAAAGAAAAAACCACAGTTGACTGTCCACTCTCTTACCGGTTTATGGTTTACGTCCATAAAGGAACCCATCTGGCACAAAAACTGGAACCAAACTCACCACTGTTTTTTACAGCTAGCACCATTCTCAGATCTCCCTTCAATGGCGAAAAGCAGAAACCCCAAAAAACCCGACTAAAAAAATCACCAATACCAGAACCAAAGTGCCCCAAAACCAGAGAACGCACAATCTTTGGCAGTTGTGAAAATCCAACGCCGGTCGAATCGGCCCTCGGTCCCCCTCGACTCACAGTGGGTCTGCCTCGGGGTTCAGCTACAGTTTTTAAGGTCTTCTTAAATGCAATTTAAGAGCAAAAAAAAGATATCCATACTGCATTCCAAAATTTATTTTACAAATTGTCACAATTTGAAATGTTTAAAAAAATCCATTCAATATTCTTAGATATTTTATCAAATCTACTGAACCTATTAATAAAGAGTAGTTTTCAATTAACAAAACTCAAGTCTCTGTCTAGTTTTCGCTCTTGATAGTCCACAACATTCAGGCAAAGTTGAAGACTGTTTTTCTTTTCTTTTTCTTTCTTTTCTTTCTCAGACAAAAATAAGAAATTAATCATATCTTAATTGTATATTTTAAATGTGAAAAAAGGACTTGATCAAAATTTTACCGTGTTTTTTGGGTTGACAGGAAAAAATTGAGAGGTAGAACTTCATCGCAGAGAAAAGAAAAGGCAAGCAAAGTAGGGATTTTTTCTTCGGAGAATTGTTATAGAATGGATTGATTGTTTGCTCACACATATATATATTCATATATGTATATGGTGGGAGACCATATTACCGTTATTTGACCGTTGGGTTTGTTGGAAAAATTTTGGAAACTCAATCTAAAAAGTTCTCTGCTCTTTCCCGCTCTCTCTCCCCCTCCCTCCCGGCCTCCCTCTCAGCTCAACCGCACTAACTGCACCACAGCTGTCAACTTCGTCGACCGCCCCACCGACCTCTCTCTGCCACCAACCGTCACCTTCGCCGACACACAAGCATTCCCCTACTCCTTCCCCCGCAGCTCTCGCTCCGTGATTTGCAATGCCATCGTTACCAACAGAACTCAAATAACTCGTTTGCTTTGGCGTTTTGGAGTCGAGAGTTCTTTCTCTTCCCCCTTTGGGTACTTATATTGCAGTTTTGGTTGAAATGGCTATGACATGTATATATAGATGTCTGCAGTTATTTTGTTTAAAATTTTATTTTTTTTATATATTTTCATTTAAATTCGAATTTGGCCAGGATCGATTGCTGAACTATTGGATTTCTGTTACGGAGCACAATTTTTTATTTAATTTATATGATACGTGTTATTTTCTGAAGACCCTTCTTGGATCAATAAATTGAGTGGATGATCTGAGTTTTGCTACATTGATTCATTGATGTCTTAGATTTTTCTAGTTTCCGTGCTCTATGTTTCTTCACGTGCATACGTACTTCTTTCCTCCTTGATTCTTTTTTTTTTTTTTTTTTCTTGTTAGCTTTTAGTAATTATGTCTAATGAATCAGGTCAATGGCGGTGATTATATGCAATTAAATTTAAGGCCTGAAATTTTTTAAAATTTTCTATTAAGATTCTACCTTTTTGAACAATTAGATTATG
>QLOD02000013.1:21685615-21696280 GCA_003260245.2 Sideroxylon spinosum | reverse complement strand
TCACAGCAGCTGGATCTGTGACATTATCACCCTCTTTCCAATTAACCAACACTCTACTTATTCCATCTTTATCACATAAATTGCTATCTGCCAGTCAAGTTACTACAGATTTGAATTGTGTGGTGCTTATGTATCCTACTTTCTATCTTCTTCAGGATATTCTCACCAAGGAGATTATTGGGCGTGGTACTAAGAGGGGGTTTTATACTACATGGACGACTTTAGTGTGGCCGTGCGCATCACATACATCCTCCACTTGGGTCTAAGGAACGACAGATTTGGTTATGGCATCGACGCTTAGGACATCCATCATTTAATTATTTAAGGCATTTGTTTCCTGATTTATTTTCAAATTTGAAGAATTCTGATTTTAAATGTGATACTTTATTCTAGCCAAAAGTCATCGAGCTACTTATGTATTAAGCATGAATAAAAGTGATATCTCTTTTGCTTTAATTCATTCTGATATTTGGGGGCCCTCCCTTATATTTACTGTAACTGGCGTCTGTTGGTTTGTTCTATTTGTTAATGATTGTGCACGCATGACCTCGCTTTATTTGATGAAGCATAAGGATGAAATGCTAAGTATATTTCAATCATTCCATGTTACGATTCAGACTCATTTTTCGAACAAAATTCAGATTCTTCGCTATGACAATGGTCGTGAATATGATAATCAACCCTTTCAAGCCTATTTCCAGTAACATGGCCTTATTCATGAGACCTCATGTCCCCGAACTCCTCAGTAAAATAGGGTTACGGAAAGCAAAAAATAGGCATATTCTCAAGACTACCCGTGCCCTACTACTTGGAGCTAATGTACCCCACCGGCATTGGCCTGATGCTATTGCCACTTCCATCTATTTAATCAACTGCCTACCTTCCAAGGTCTTAAAGTTTAAGACCCCACTACAGTCACTATCAGCCTTGGTCACCCTTCTCACAGCCCTAATGCTACCTCCTCGAATTTTTGGCTATGTGGCATATGTGCATCTACATAAGAACCAACGCACTAAACTAAACCCATGTGCCCTTTGATGTCTCTTCTTGGGGTATGCAGTGCATCAAAAAGGCTACAGGTGTTATGACCTTATTACCAAGCGTACCCATATGACCATGGATGCCACATTTCTAGAATCTGAACCATTTTTCCCCCTTCGGCATCCAATTCTTCTCTTCAGGGGGAAACAATAGATGAAGAGTTGACTTGGTTGAGTTTTAATTGGCTAGAAGATCAAAATAACACAACAGTGGTTGGTGAAGAATCAAATGTTTGGCCGGACATGTCTTCTGAACCAAATGTGCTTTTAGAGATTGAGCCCACACCGTCTGAAGCAGAAATAGAGTCCCCAAATCCCTCAGTACCTACAGATCCATCTCCTGAGAATATTTCTGAGGTAAGAAATAGCACTACACCCTCATATCTAAATGATATAGATACTCCTGTTGGATATACCTTACCATTCAAGCATAATCGTGGCAAACCACCAAATAGATACTCTCCTGACATTGAAGAACGAAGATCAAGGTATCCAATTGCCAACTATGTTTCCACCAAGAAGCTACTTGAACCCCTCAAGACATTTGCACATGAACTTTTCTCGTGTTATATTCCCACTAATGTCCAAGAAGCATTGGCGGATCCAAAGTGGACTTAGGCCATAGAGGAAGAAATGGGGGCTCTACTAAAGAATCAAACATGGACTCTAGTTCCATTACCCAAAAGGAAGAAAAAAGAAGGGTGCAAATGGATTTTCTCCATCAAACACAAGACAGATGGATCTATTTAATGATATAAGGCAAGGCTAATGGCAAAGGGACACACACAAACCTGTGGCGTAGATTACCAGGAAACTTTCTCACCGGTAGCCAAGTTAAATACAGTTAGAGTTCTGTTATCTCTTGCAGCAAACTTTGACTGGCCATTGCACCAGTTAGATGTAAAGAATGCATTTCTCCACGATGACCTGGAAGAGGAAGTCTACATGGATATTCCTCTAGGCTACACTACATCTTCAAAAACTGAGGTTGTGTGTAAGTTACAGAGAGCACTATATGGACTAAAGTAATCACCTCGAGCATGGTTTGGGCGGTTTAGTGTGGCAATAAAGAAGTATGGCTATCGACAAAGCAATTCAGACCATAAATTATTTTTGAAGCATCAATTGGGCAAAGTAACAATTTTAATTGTATATGTCGATGATATGATTATCACAGGGGATGATACAGAGGAAATTTCTAAGCTTCAGAAACAATTGGCAACTAAATTCGAGATGAAGGATCTAGGAGGACTCAAATATTTCCTGGGAATTGGGGTTGCTAGGTCAAAGCAAGGTATATTTTTTGTCTCAGCAAAAATATATACTAGATTTGCTAACTGAGGTAGCAATGTTGGATTACAAGCCGGAAGACACTCCGATTGTTCAGAACCACAAACTTGGAGAGTATCCAAGTCAAGTGCCAACAGACAAAGGAAGATACCAAAGATTAGTTGGTAAACTTATTTATCTTTCACATACCCGTCTGGATATTGCTTAAGATGTGAGTGTCGTAAATCAATTCGTGCACCAACCTAGCAAGGATCATATGGAACCAGTGATCGGGATATTACGATATCTAAAGTCATCTCATGGAAAATGGCTCATGTTTTCAAAGAATAATCACCTCAGAATTGATTGCTATACAGATGTAGATTGGGTAGGAAACATCACAGACAAAAGATCTATCCCAGGCTACTTCATGTTTGTAGGGTGCAACCTTGTTACGTGGAGAAGTAAGACGCAAAAGGTGGTGGCACTGTCAAGCGCTGAAGTAGAGTTTCGTGGAATAGCCAAGGGACTCTGTGAGCTTCTCTGGCTCAAAAGACTTTTGATTGAAATTGGCTTTGTTCGTACTTCTAAAATGGATCTCTTTTGCGACAACAAGGCTGCTATCGCCATTGCTCACAATCGGTTCAATATGACTGTACCAAACACGTGGAGGTGGATAGACTTTTTATCAAACAAAATTTCGAAGCTAAAATAATTCGGTTTCCATCTGTGATGTCCGAAGACCAACTGGCAGACATCCTTACAAAGGTTGTATCAAGCAAAGATTTCTACAACTCATTAGACAAGTTGAGCATATGAGACTTGGATACTTCCACTTGAGGCGGAGTGTTGGAATTAGTTGTCAATAAGAGATTATAGGAGTAATATTTGTAAATCACTTCCATCATGGGTCATGATTTTTTCCATGATATATGCATAGCCAAGAATAAGATCACAAATCTTGCTATATATATCTATAGAAACATTACTGAAAAATATATTGAATCAATATACAAGAATAGAAATTTGTCAGATACCATAACCTAACAGATTCAATTACAAGAAGAAAAATGTAAAAATACCTCCTTTAAACTGCAACACCAACAATCTAGTCAAAATTTGGTCGGTGGGTTGCTGGGGATTGTTGGGAATCAAGGCCAACCTCGGCCATGGCCTGAGATGCGCCAGAAGGGGCTGAAAAAGCGGGCAGGTGGCTTAATGGCTGAACTAACGGTGGCAAGGTCACCAGAGGGTCAAACCCAACCACGGAGAAAGGAAGGGAGGACGTAGAGCGTCGAAAAAGGGCCAAAGGGTGCTGGAAAAATTCAAAATATGGTGGCGGCTTTTTTTTTTTTTTAAAGGGAGAAATTTTGGTTTGTTTTAAGGTTTTAAAGAGAGAAACTACCTTTAAGTTAAGAGTATTTGTAAATTTCAAATGTTATAAGAATTTATATGTAATTAGTCAAATGTTGAGAGATATATATGTAATTTATCATTTTTGTAATATTATTTAATCATAATTTGCTAACATAATTAAAAAATATGTCACTGTTGTATAAAAGTCCTATTGGCTTTAAAAATAACCTTTTTAAACATTTATGCTCTGAAATATTTTTTGAAAACTCATTTGTGTTGTTAAAACTCATTTAGGAAATAGAATACCATAACATTCAGCCAAAAACAAATTCTAACAAAACTTAATCACAAATCTATATAATAAATCATAATTATTGATGGACATTTGTCTCATGTAACAACAATTGGTCATCGAGCTGCAAGATCTTCAGGGAAACAAGCCCTTCTGCCCCTCAAACAGCCCCCTGAATAGGAAGGTACCCCTCGACTGCCAATTAGTGGACACCGCTCGTCCCCACTCTCTTATCTCAGCACACACTTAGACCATTGTGTACCCTCAATTGCACAATCAAGTACCATACTCTTCATTTGAAATGAGAAGTAATACATAAGTAAGAATAACGCTATATAATTAAAAAATAAAACAAATTATAATTTTATTACAATTTTTTATTAAAACAACGAGATTTTATTGTAGTTCTACCACTTTAAATAAAATAATGCATTAAAAAAATTATTACAAAAGTGTCATTATCATCTCATTTAAATATTACTTTTTAGGCTCCATTTGGAGTTCTAAATTTCGCTAAAAAATACTAAATTTTTTTTTAAAATTATTCATTTATTATCCCACAGCATAAATTACAAACCTACAACTTTTATCAAATTTTATAATTTTTTGTCACTCTAAATGCGCCCTTAATAGGAGCTGAATTAAGCTTATTTTTAATTTACTTGAACTCAGCTTGAAGAAATAGCACGAGACACGACCTCAAGCTCAATTTTTTATTTAAATTCAAATTTAGTTTGTTAAAGAATAATTTAAATTTGAATAATTTTGGTCTAATATATAATAACTCAAAATAAATCTATAAAATAAATCACAACTGTTGAAGAGATTTTTGTCTCATGTGGCATTAGAAAAGTAAGTGGCCGTCGAGGGGAAGGGGTTTAGTTGGGTGGAATGAGAGAAACCACTAAAAAGGGATGAGGGTGGCAAGGTTTGGGCGGAAAGGGTTTTTTTTTTTTTTTTTTTTCAAACAAGTTGAATTTTTTTATTGAAAATTTTAAATAAATAAGAATAAATTAATTTTTATTTGAAAGCATTTTATTTAAATAAATAAGAATAATTAATTTCTAAAAATAAATTAAAATTTAATTTAAGGAAGCTAAAGAATTTAAATTTGGCATATTTTTAACCGTTGGATTTATTTAATGATTAATATTTTTTTCTTTTTTTCTCCACTTTAGTTGTGTTTTTAGGCATTTTACATGAAAATACACTCTCTTACTCTTTTCATATTTTGTTAAATAATTTTTTTATAAATTTTTTTTAAAATACTTTTTACATGAATACCTATTAGACAAAGTTAAAAAAAATATTATTTAAAATTTAATTTTCTTTAAAAATTTCTTAACAAATAAACATTTAAACTAAAAATTTTAATTTTAATGTACTTAAAACTCAAAATTTTAAATAACATATACTTTTATACTCTTTGTGTCGTCTATATAATAAAGAAGTTAAAGAATTTAAATTTAAGATATTTTTAAACATTAGATTTGCTCAATGGTCAAGATTATTTTTTATTTTCCTTCCTAAGTTAGTTATCTTTCTAATCACTTCACATGGAAACACATTTTCTTACTCTTCCCATATTTTGTTGAATTATTTTTATAAAAGTAATGGAATCAATATTTTTAAAAAAGATGATAATAAAATTTTACACTTTTATTAAACACTGTAAAAATACTTTAATCTCTTTGATTAGTGCTTTTTGTTTTTATAGATTATTTTTACAGCTTTTCTTGTAATTTTATTTTAAAAATTTATATTTGAGTTATTTGTAGATCAAATTATATTTATATGCCTTTAGCATAAACAATTTCTATTATAAAAACAAAGTAGAACCAAGACTACCAAAAAAAAAGAAAAAAGATAATTATTTGCAATGTCTAATACGAATTTTCTCTATCATTTATTTTATCACTATAAATTAAAATAAAACATAAGTTTAGGTGAACAAGAATTTTATTGGATTGGTTATTGTTTTTTTTTTTTTTAGGTGTTTGTGGTTAATATAATTTATATAATAAAACAAGACAGTTTTTGAAAATATTCCTCTCACAAACTAAGATCCAAAGGCTAAGATTGAATTTCATTTTTCAAAAAATAACTGACATCCTTACAAACCAAAGTTCCCCCACCCCCCAAACTTTTGTTTCTATTCCACGTCGCCAAAATATTATAACTTCACTTTTCCTTTTACTTGTAAAAGCCCTTGAATTGCGGCACAATTTTTAATAAATGTAAAAAATTCATAAGTTTTGAAAGGGGATTCACCTTCTTGAAATCGAAAAAAGAATTTACTTATTTACAAGTTCGAAAAGAGGACTCACTAACTTAAAAACTTAATATAGTTATTAAATTTACATATTTCAATTATATTAGTAATTAAATTAAAATTACAAAAAAAAATATATTTGAATTAAGAAATAGAAAAAAAATTAAAATAATAATTAGGTTATTTTTCTTATAATAACAATTCTTAGAATTTTTAAGATTTAAAAGTTGAAAAAAACATTGAATATTAATTAATTTCAAGAGTAGTTATTTTTTAAAATTCTAATTTTAAATTTAGATTAGTCATACTGACTATATTTGTTTTATTTTATAAAGAACATATGATTAATAATAATATTTTTTATTTTAGTTATTTCTATTTTTACAAATATTTGAATAAAATTAATTTTTACGGAGTGATTTTTTTTCCAAATTCTAATTTTAAATTTAAATTGATAAGGCTAACTATATCTCTATAATAACGTATTTCAAAAATGTTTCTCATACAAACTAAAATTCAAAAGTTGAGATTGAGTTTTATTCTTTAACGAGTAATTCATATCTTTTATAAACCAAAACTTTCCCTCATTTGGATCACTTCATAATCCTAATTCACTTAGCATTCTAATAGACCATTAAATAATAATATCTGAAGAGTTGTATTAGGAAAAACAAAAATTTTGCTTCTTGGCATTACATTACCCAGCTAGATAGGAAAAAAGAGTGCAAAAATGCAAGCATATTTAATTTTGGTTAAGAAGTGTCGTGGCACAGGTTATTTACTAGTCTATATAATAAAACAAGACAATTTTTTAAAATGTTCCTCTCACAAACTAAGATCCAAAGACTAAGATTGAGTTTTACTCTTCAACAAATGGCTGAGATCTTTTACATTTACAAAATTGTGTTTCTCTGTCCTACATCGATAAAACATAACAACTTTACCTTTTTCCTTTATCTATAAAAGTACTAAAATTGTGGTATATAATTCTGATAAATAATAAAAGTAAGAAAACTTATCGGTTTTAAAAAGGACCTACTTTTTTAGGTTTTGAAAAAGAATTTACTTATTCATGGTTTCAAAAGGGAATCCAGTTACTTACAAATTTAATATGATTATTAAATTCATATATTTTAATTACATTAATAATTAAATTAAAAATATAGACAACAATGTAATTGAACTAAAAAAACACAAATAATAAAAGCTTAAAATAATAATTAATTTAGGTTATTTTTCTTTGAATAACTACTCTTAGTATATTTAAAATTTAAAAGTACAAGAAAATATCGAATATTAATTAGGTTCGGGAATAATTGTTTTTCTAAATTCCAATTTTAAATTTAAATAGTCACATTTACTATATTAGTTTTATTTTACAAGGCAAATATGATTAATAATAATATTTTCTATTTGAATTAGTTTTATAAAATCGATTAAAAATTTATTATAAAATCTTATATGACACTCTCTCTATTTATTATTTTACTTTTTTTTTTCAATTTTACAAATATTTAAATAAAATTAGTTTTGGGCGAGTGATTTTTTTTAAATTCTAATTTTAAATTTAAATTAGTAAGAGTGACTAATTAATATTTGATATTTTAGTTGAGTAGTGTCGTTGGTATGTGTTATTCATTAGTAATATTATATGATAAAATTTAGCTAGTCAAAGAGATTAAATTTTTTTAATAATATTATTTTATCAGAAGTTTCTAACATAATTAAAAAAATAATAGCATAATCTGTTAAAAATTTAAGGTATTTTAATGCGAAAATATAAAATGCAAAAAGAAAAAAAATATGGAGGGGCAATCATCGTTGATACAATTGTGTAATCTCAACTTACTTATTTAATTGAGATATTCAGTAAACCATTTACCTTGCAGAACCATATCTCCCACGATTCCAGCTTTTAATAATATGATAAGTAAAGTCTACAAACGAGAAAAATAATATATAAAGTGAATAATAAGCAAAAGCATAATATATTACCGTTTCTCCAAGAAGACATTGAAATTTCCGAACCACTCCCAATCCATACAATAAACAATAAGATATGAAGGCACCAAGAAATAACAAGAAAATCTTATCTAAGGGAAAAACCTCAAAACAATTTCTACTATATAATTCAGGTTACAAGTATCCACTCAAATTCTCTGTGACTCCTCCTCGCACGACTTTTTTTTTAAGAACTTGCTCGAATCCATGATTAACATATAACAAGTGGAATTTTTTTTTGAATCCTCAAAAAGTGCATAGCATTAACAAAGAGTAATGAAAAAAGCGAAAGACTTATAAATTTACAGAGAAAAATTCTCTCTTTCACAAGACTATAGTTGCCCCTTCAATTTCATTTATTTATTAAACTTAAGTGCATATATATAAACTTGCAAAGTCTTATTTCAATTAGAAATCAAATAAATAAATTTCCCAAAACAAAAACAAAATCTTTATAATATTCAGAATCATCTTTAAGAAATTTTCCAAGTCTTACTAGGACTCTTTAGGATTTGAAACCTTGCACAATTCTTCCATGATATACAAGAACTCAATCTGTATTCAATTTCCTTCTCCGTTTAGGTTTCCTAATTATATCAGTAATATATTAGAAAACTCAATCCTTATCTGACTTGGACACTTAACTTTTATCTGATTAGGAAATTCCATCGTGGTTTGATTTAGGAAATTCCATCGTTGTTTGATTTAGAAAAACTTGAATCTCATTCCATGTCCAATTAGATATCTTGTCCTTAATTACATATTAATTCTTTTGTTTGAATTTGTCATAAATTCGACTTTACAAACACAGAAAACTTACAGAAACTGAGGATTATAGCAGTCAAAATGAATTTAGAATTCTATCATCCCATGAATCCTTGAATAAACTTAGAAGGAATTGGGAATCATAGAATTTTAAAGAACACTACAGCCTGTTCTATTTAAAAGCAAAATAAAAGTATGATACAGTGATACCCAAAATAACCTATTTCGCCACACTACAATGCTCGATTTCTGGTTAGCTCTTCAAGCTTGAAACGAATTTAATTTTCTCTCAATATTTTTAAGTGCATATATAATGTTATAATGAGTTACACCAAACCATTAAGAGTTACAAAATGGTTAAGAGGTAAAAGTTTCAAACATAGGCCTTACCACAAATTTATCAATTACCATTAAGTAACTGGATTTGTTATTATTTTTTATTTTTATTATTCATTTATAAGGTATTCCTACTCCTCTAACTTATATATATACTAGTGAATAACCCATACATATAGCACTCCTCAACCAAATTAAAATTTTTGTCTTTCTCAACATAACTGTAATGACTCGGATTTATTTCATATTTAATTATTTAATAAATTAAATAATTTGAATATTGTGCTATTAATTTTTAGTTTTATTTAAAAAAAAGGGTAAATTTTTGGTTACCTTTGAAAAAAAAAAAGATTTTAAAATTTTAGGAAGAATATTTTATTTTTCCTAAATCTTTGGGGTGATGGGTAATTAATTAAATTGTTAGGGGGTTGTTTGTTATTTCAGTCACTATATATATAATGCGCCAAAAAAAAAAAAAATAACCCTAATATTTTCGATCGGTGCGGCTGTGTATTTCTCTCCAAAATCATCGAGCAAACTTTTTTTCCAATTTGCCGAAGCCAGGTAAGGGGCGGTACCAACTTGCTAATCTGTAAATATATATATATATATAAAACTTTTCGGTTTGTTTAAAATAGTGGCCTACCAAGTTTGTTTGATGATATGATTTTTGTCCTTATGTGTTTTGTCTTATGTGCACATATATGTGGTTCAAAATGGGTTGCTGTAGGATTGATTTATGTATATATTCTATATATATATATATATATGTATGCATTGTGGGAATCTCCCAGGTAAAACGTTTGGTATAAATTTTATATATATAAATATACATGCGTTTTGTCTTTACATGAATGATTTCCCAGGATAGTTAAAATGTTTGATTAATAATTATTTTATTATTTTCTTTTTCTCAACCGAAATGATTTTATAGACGTGGGTGAACAATCTGTATATATATATACACTCATATCATTAATAGTTAATAAGATTTTTATTATTTTAATATAGGGAAAGATATATGATGTGAATTGAAGGTGAAATTTGATTTTTTTTTTTTGGTTGAAGGGTACTGAAAATATCGAGTATACGTACCCAGGGGTTGAAAGTCCCAAAACCCGCGCGGGGGTAGTTTTCGAGTCCAGTAGGCTAGAAACCTACAAACGAGCAGATGTCTAAGGGTGGCACATTATATTCCTAAGGTTTTGACCTAGGAAGCAGACACCGAAGGATGGTGTATATTGGTTGGGTCCTGTTTTTCTATGGGACAACCAAGCAGACACCGAAGGATGGTGTATATTGGTTAGGTCCTGTTTCTACGGGACAACCAAGCA
>QLOD02000013.1:21602632-21616273 GCA_003260245.2 Sideroxylon spinosum | reverse complement strand
GCCTACACTAAGTCTAAACATTACAGAACTCTGTTTTGACTATGGATTTGTCAACTTTACAATTTTGTCCCTAACAAAATTGATGGTTTTAAACATGATTTGGGCATGATAATATGTTATTTAAGTAATATTACTCAATAGGGATGGCTTAAAGTTGATATTTTTGGAAATAATAGGCCAAATAAGTTGAAAATTGACATTTTGGCTCAGAGGAATGCAGAGGGGAACCCTGGGTAGTGTGGCGGGTGCCCAAGGCCTCTTTGGGACATTTGGGGTGCCTCGCCTACATAAAATTTTGACAGATCGATGTGGTTTTGACATGTGCAATTTGGGGGGTTACACTTATGCCATCTATGACAGAATAGGGGGATAAGAGAAACCCTTAGAGTACTGTAACTTACATGGAGAATAAGTTAAAGGTGTATATGAAGGTATGAGAGATGAGAGAGAGAATTTTTGGTATTGGGAGAAAGACTAAGAGAGTTTGGAGAGAAATAAGGAAGAACCAAGGAGCTTGGTTTAGGTGAGGAGATTGATTTACTAAAAGTTAGGAGTCCAAGAGTAAGAGCTCACCATCTTCTTGCTCCATCTTATTCATGCTTGAGATAGGGATTCCTAGCAACTTACTAGTATATATAAGATGCAATTGGTTAGAAAATGTTCTTATGATGGTTGTTTCAGAATTTGGAAGCATGAGAATATGATCCAAGTGGTGTAAAATAGGTGTCTATGTGTATATGTAGTCAGAAACCAAGATTCTAATTTTGAAAGAATGAGATAACAAAAAAATACTTTGACTTAATTTTTGGAGCAGTTTAGGTCCTAGACAACACTTAGTAACATGGTTTTGAACTATATATGGGGTTAGGAAAAGTTTAGAACACAAAAACATAAGTTAGAGCTCAAACCAAAGAAGTTTTGTTCTCTGGACATTAGTGGGGTACTTGGGTCCCTAAGTAGGGTGCCCATGCTTCATTGTCTAGCCTCAATAAATCAATGGGGTGCCTGTGGTCCCTCAAGAGAGTGCTCGAACCTCTCTAGAAAGTTGAAATTCAGATTTTATTGTTTATGTTGGCCCTTTATTGAATATACAAGATTGTAAACCTGTTAGTCTACTTAAGTTGGGTTTATAATTATGAGAACTTAGTTATAGAATGAGTTTTGGGATAAAACTTAGGGAAATTAGCGAACAACTTGATCTTATCCTTGATTCATATTTCCCATTGTGTTATAGTGACTTGTAAAATGCATGTTGTGTGATATATGTTTCATGTATGATTTTAATGAACTTGCTAATGCACATAAGATGATGGTTGAATTAATAAAACATGAAGATGAATGAGGAAATGAGATAAGTTACATTAAAAGATGATGACACCACAAACGTGGGTGGAAAATCAACTTAAAATTTTATACTATGATGAGTGAGTTGATGTTAATTAATTTTATGAAATGATGGTATGATGGTAATTATCTATGTGAGATTGATAAGCGCTAAGAAATGTAAGTTTGAATAGAATAGAGATTGTCACATTAGTGATTATGACGATGTTATTTATGATATGATTGAATAAAATGGTAATATTAGTTGTTATATGGTAGATGAGATGATGAAATAATAAAATGATTACATGATTAATAAAAGGCTGAATAAAAAGAGATTGTAACATTAGTTATTGTGATGTTGTTAGTTGTTAAATGGTTAAATGAGATGAGGATATGAACATTGTTTTGAAATAAGAATGATAAGTGAGAAAGAGAAAATGTATATGATAATGAGGCACGGGGGTGATGGGTATAAGACAAATAGGAAGGGTACTGAGATTACTCTTGGGTTGAAAATCCCGAAACCTGCACATGGATTTGTTTTCATGCCAGTAGGTTAGTAGCCTACAACATGATGTATGATAAGGCTAATTGTGGCCTGGCTAATTATACCATTTAACGACTGCGTGAACTGAGGCTAATCATAGCCTGGCTAACTATAGCCTCTAACGACGATGTAAATTAATGCTAATCGTGGCCTTTAACGATGACGTTGAATATTGCCACCCCCGTAGATTACATGAGAATGGAGCATAGATGAGAATGTTTATGATAAGAATGGTAAAATAAAGGTTAGTTGGGTTAAGTACTGAGATTCATGAGATTGATTATGGTACGCGATTATATTAAGGTTAATTTACATTAAGGAATTATGATGCTTATATATATATGGAATTGGATTTTTGTTTAGTGATGTTGCTTAAATGATAATGTTGTTGATATTGTTGCTTTACACATTGTATATGCTTTTATGATGCTTCGTGGGCACAGGTGTATCAGTGCTCATGACCCTATAGATTTTGTTATAGGAATCGATCCTAAGAACTAGATGGTCATTTGACGGGATTATAAGTGCATAAGTTGCTCCAAACATGAAATTTTTATTTACTTAAGTTAATTTTCATTTGGGAATGTATTATTATTAATTGGATCGTAAAGGCCATAAGGCCTATACTATGTAATTATTACTGGATGTGTTAGGGTAGAATATCCTAGTAATAGTAGTGGCTTGGTTTACATTATATTATAATTTGTTATATTGCTTTGATCAGTTGATGGTTTGTATGATGTTTCACTCATCTCCCGGGTCATGAGATCTAGGGTATGATAAGTTGGTATCAAAGCCTAGGTTAGAATACCTAGGGGATAGTGGGATTCTTATATGTTGCATGCTTATGTATTATAACTGACTTTTAGTTATGGACTTGTTAGTATTTTGCGGTATAGTTGGTAGTGGAAGCAGACGATAGTAGAAATGTTGATAAAATTATGATCCTGTTGTAAGGGACATGAAAACATCAAAAACATCCTTAGTTGATGGCAAATAAAGCTAATGTGTAAACAGGTGATGTACCTGGTGGTGGTCTATTAGGCTTAGGCTTAAGGTTTGAAGGAGGTTTTAGTAGTAGTTTTGACATTGCGACTAATTGTTAGATGTGATGGTGAATACAATAGAAAATTTTAAATTTTGAAGTGCAAAAGGCTTAGAGAGCCTAAGTTGGTGACTCATGGATTTGTTGAGATTGCAATCTATTGTTGAGTGATGTGTAATTTTGGAATGATTTTCAGCAGTAATGGCAATGTTAGAGGTTAAATTTTGAAATGTATGACTTACCAATTTGATAAGTGATTATTGATCGTTAATATGGATGAGCGATAATTTTTTATCTGTTTATATTGCAGTTCAGATTCAGGATGAGGTAATAGTAATGTTGGCTTCTCCACTAATGATATTAAGTGCATTGGGAAATCTTGTGTTTAGATGGTCAATTTGAGGTTGAACAAGAAAGGTTATGGACACGTTCCTTAAGAACGAGTGGTGTTAATCTTCTTAGAGTTAGATTGATTTTCCTGGATTTTATGCTAGATGTCTTTTTTGTTTCCCTTTATACCATACTCTATAACGTCGACTAAGTTTTGGAAGTTTAAAATTTAATCAAGTGATTTATGAGCCAATGGCTTTATTTATGATAGTATTTGATATCGAGACATAGGAAATTCTAGTTAAGATGAATGGTAAAAGGTTTGCAGTCTAGAGTAAATTAGAAGTTGTCAAATTAAATGGTAATTAAGGATGAGTGTTGGTTATTGAGTTTTCAAAATTTTTCTTAATGGTTATGTGTTGAGAATAATAAATATGGGAATGGCTCATTTAAGATAAAGTTTGGAGACAAGTGATATTTGTTTGGGTAATTATGATAATCTTCCAAAGATTTCAATTGTATCAGAAGAATATGGCCTAAGTGGTGCTTGATATCTAAGTTTTATAAGTTTAACGGGTTACTACCGCTACTCTCTCTTCAGTTGATAGACTTATTGATTCGACTGATTTGGGAAAATAGTTAGAAATTGGTGTGATAAAGTTAACAAGAACATTTTATTGGTAGTGTAAGTTGACCAAATTTTTTTGGGTTAGTTTTTTATACCTATGAAAGGGAATTACTCGGAATATTGTAATAGGTTATGAGAAAATTTAAGTTGTTTGCTAATGTATAATGGTCAAATGACGGCGTAAGTTGAAATAATTGAAATCACATAAGAAGGATTTACCTATGCTTGACTTAGTATTAACTGCAATAGCTTCACATTGAAGCCTTGATGGTGTTAATAGAATAGTAGAAAAGTTTAGAATGTATTCAGAACACAAGAATTTCAAAATTGTTTACGTATGCGATGTGGTTTAATTTTGAGGCAATGTACTTGAATGGAGTATTAGGAAAAAAAAAATTTGGTCTTGAGATCTCCAATGTTACTCGAATTAGGCTAATATAATAACTAATACTTTAATAAGAGGTGTTTATAGAAGAAATTTCTAGCCTACCATCTGAAAAGGAAGAAAGAAATTATCTATTGGAAGTCGTAGCAAGTTAAGCAGATTATTAAGACAATTAATAATAATAAATGGAGATTTATTTGTATACCTATGGTACTTGTAGATGATCAATAATTAATATGATGAATATGAATTAAAGTTTGTACAATTAGGTGATAAACTATGAAAACCCAAAATTGTTGAGTAATTTGGTTATGCTTGGTCAAGTTACTTATTATACAGTGGATATTCAGGCTTCATATAGTTAATAGAAATCTTATGAAACTTTAATTATGAGATAGACGATACTAGAGAAAATTGAAAATGAAAGATTTTAGAGAACAACTGAAAGTCTTAACTAAGAATTTAGGAAATATTTGAAGGTACCAACTGATTTTGATCCATGCAATTAGTGGATTAAATGTTCTAATATGATCAATTTAAGTGTGATGATGCTATGTTTTCCCTTGAGTATAATTAGGATTAAGAATTTTATGCCAAATATACATATGTGTAAAGGGTTACATTACATAAAAAAGAGATTAGAATTGATAAACGAGGGGTTTGTGGTTTCATTTAATCTAAGTATTTATTATATGATATCTTAGGGATCGTGGCTCTATATAAGGAGTTGTAAAATTTGGCTTTGACTATTTGGTTAGGATGTTTGATTTTAGTTAAAGAATCATTGGTATTTTCAAAAGAATGAGTTAAGGGTTGGATACCACTAATTTTAGATAAGGTAAAAAGATGTATCTAAGATGACGTTCCACGAGTTTCTGGATAATACCAATTGGGTTTGACTAATGCCCCAACAATGTTCAGGGATTGGATGAGCAAGATGTTTAATTATTATCTGGATAAGTTATAGAAATGTGAATGTTCTTAACTTACTGGTATGTTATGCATTTGTAGGAATTTTGATTAATGAATGGTTATTTACTAAAGTCTAGGGTAAAATTGACATGGTATGTAGATAGATATATATGTGTGTGTATAATTGAAATGAGGGAAATGGTATTGAAGAGTGGGTAAAGGAGTTTCATGTGCTTGATTGTTTATAAACTATGCTACAACTTATAGCGGTAATGATGCTTACTTTGGTAAGCTGAAATATTGGTTTAACAACTGGTTTTATAATTCGTAAGTGTATATATGGAAATATCAACCCAATGGAAGGAGATGACTCCATGTAAAAAGGATTATTTGGGCTTAGCTTGGTAAAGGTTAGAAGATAATAGGTGAGTTAGTTGAGGGTAGGAAAGAGGATGAATATGTGGAATGAAAAAAAAAAAAGGGGGTTTCGAAATGGAATATATAGTTTACTAAATTTATTTGGTAGTTCCCTATTTTTTGATTAATTATGTTATTGGTAATATGGTAAATTGTGGCTTAGTATTTATGGATTTACTTTTAGTTGGTAGCTAAGTAGTTGGATTGGATTAGAAGGTGGAAATTTAATAGAGTTAATGTGAGTATGTAAAGAGGGGAAAAACTCAGATGGAAGCAATACTTACAAAGAGAAGGTGTATGAATAGAAAAGAAATTACAAAGTTAGAATTGATAAGAGATTTGTGGTTTAATTTGATTAGTAGTTATACTTAGTCGAATATTTATTATACTTAAATATGATGGACTTGGTGTTGTGTCTTTATGTGATTATTTTGATTTTATGGTGATTTGTGATGTTTGGCATCAACTACATGTTTGGTATAACTTTAGTGTAACCTATTTGGCTGACAGTATAGTTTTGATTGGGTAGACTCGGGGTTTCCATTGGATGGAGTAAAACTTTAAGGCCACAGGTTTCAAGTTTAAACCTATGGTGAGAAATTAGAAATAAAATAGAAAAGTAACCTTTTTAGAGTAATGATAAGTCTAGTACAGGTATGTTGGTATGTTCAAATGAATTTATAGAAAGGATTATAGTTGAAAAAAAAGTATGAATATAAATCAAATGATGAAATTGATGGAAAAAGGAAAATCTTAAAATATATAAGTGTTATGGAAATTTGAGTAAGGGAAATATTGATATTGTGATTCGAAGGAAATGAAAAAGTTCAATTTTCTTAAGGGAAGGATTTTTGACTTAAGAGATGATCAGATGTAATGTTGTCAAAATTCAGATAAGTATGTAATGATAGTACGATATAGGATAAAGGTTAAGGTTTGGTGTTGTTGAGATAGGGATATAAAAGTAGGTTATTATTGCATATTATTTGAGGAGCCACTAGGTTAGTTATCAAACTCAAAGTAGCGCAGTGGAAGCGTGGAGATCTATATTTTAGATTTGCTATAATTTGTTTGTGAAATGATCTAAGTATTATTTAGTAAGTGGAATTACAAATCTTGTTCACATTGGAAGCTTTATAATATTGAAGCATCTGCTTGGGAGCATGAATCTAAGATACGAGAACGACATATGTAATTATTTTCTCAAACTATAACATGTATTAAATTTCGAGATTGAAATTTTTATAAGAGAGGAGAATGTAATATCCTAAAATTTTGTATTAATATAAATTGATGGTTTTAAACATGTTTTGGGTGTGATAATATGGTATTTAAGCACTAGTAATCATTAGAGATGGCTTAAGGTTGATAATTTTTGAAGTAATGGGCCAAATAAGTTGAAAATTGACATTTTACCTTAAGGGAATGTAGAAGGGCGCCCCGGATAAAGGGGCAGGCGCCGTGGTTTCGACTTGTGCAGCTGGAGGGTTACACCTCTGCCTTCTATGACAGAATAGGAGGATAGGTTGGGGAATACGTCGGAGGTGTATAAGAAGGTATGAGAGAAGAGAGAGAGAGGTTTTGGCATTGGGAGAAAAACAATCGAGAGAGTTTGGAGAGGAATGATGAAGAATCAAGGAGCTTGGTTTGGGTAAGGAGATTGATTTACTAAAAGTTGGGAGTCCAAGACCAAGAGCTCACCATCTTCTTTCTTCATCTTATTTAAGCTTGAGGTAGGGATTCCTAGCAACTTACTAGCATATATAAGATGTAATTGGTTAGAAAATATTCTCATGATGGTCATATAAGAATTAGGAAGCATTAGAATATGATTCAAGTGGTGTAAAATAGGTGTATATGTGTAAGTGTAGTTGGAAACCAAGATTTTGATTTTGAAAAAAAAAATGAAATAATTAGAGCTCGAACCAGAGAAGTTTGGTTCTTTGGACATTAGTGAGGTGCCTGGGTCCCTCAGTGGGGCACCAGGGCTTCAATGTGCAGACCCAGTAAATTGATGGGGTGCCTGTGGTCCCTCAGGGGAGTGCCCAGACCTCTCTAGAAAGTTAAAATTAGGATTTTTATTGTTTATGTTTTCCTTTTATTGAATATGTAAGATTGTAAACTTGTTAATCTACTTAAGTTAGGTTTATAATTATAAGAACTTAGTTATAGAATGAGTTTTAGGATAAAACTTAGGAAATTAGTAAACAACTTAATCTTATCCTTGATTCTAATGTCTCATTATGTTGTAGGGACTTGTAAATGCAAATTGTGTGACATGTTTCATGTACGATTTTAATGAACTTGTTAATGCATATTAGATGATGTTTGAATTAATAAAACATGAAAGTATTTAAGGAAATGCGATAAATTACGTTAAAAGATGATGAGACCACTAATGTGGGTAAGAAATGAACTTGAAATGTTATACTATGATGAGGTTGCTAGTTACATGATGAGTGAGTTGATGTTAATTAATTTTATGAAATGATGGTATGATGATAATTACCTATGTGAGATTGATAAGCAATAAGAAATGTAAGTTTGAATGGTATAGAGATTGTCACATAAATGACTATGATGATGTTATTATGATATGATTGAACAAGATAGAAATATTAATTTTTATATGGTTAGACAAGATGATGACATAATAAAGTGATTGCATGACTAATGAAAAGATGAATAAAAAGAGATTGTTACATTAATTATTTTGATGCTAGTAGTTGTTAAACGGTTGAATGAGATGAGGATATGAACATGGTTTTGAAATAAGATTGATAAGTGAGAAAGAGGAAATGTATATGATAACGAGGCACGGGGATGGTGGGTATAAGAAAAATAGGAAGGGTACTGAGATTACCCTATGATTGAAAGACCCGAAACCTGCGCATGGATTGGTTTTCATGCCAGTCAGTTAGTAGCGTACAACATGATGTGTGATAAGACTAATTGTGGCCTAGCTAATTGTAGCCTTTAACGACTACGTGAACTAAGGCTAATTGTAGCCTGGCTAACTGTAACCTCTAATGACGACGTAAATTAAGACTAATCGTGGCCTTCAACGATGACGTTGAATATGCCCACTCCCGTAAATTAAATAAGAATGGAGCATGGATGAGAATGTTTATGATAGATTGCTGAGATAAAGGTCAGTTGAGTTAAGTATTGAGATTTATGAGATTGATTATAGTATATGATTATATTGAGATTAATATATATTAAGAAATTATGATGCTTATATATATATGGAATTGGATTTTTGTTTAGTGATGTTTCTTAAATAATAATGTTGTTCATATTATTGCTTTACATATTATATATGCTTTTATGATGCTTCGTGGATACAAGTAGATCAATGCTCCTAACCATACAGACTTTGTTACAGGAATCAATTCTAAGAACTAGGTGGACATTTGATTGGATTAAAAGTGCATAAGTTTCTCCAAACATGAAATTTTTATTTACTTAAGTTAATTTTCATTTGGGAATGTATTATTATTAAATTTAGAGATTTGTTCAATTGGATCGTAAAGGCCATAAGACCTATACTCTGTAATATTATTATGAGATGTGTTGGAGTAGGATAGCCTGGCAATAAAAGAGGCTCAATTTACATTGTATTATTATCTATTGTGGGTGTTGCTCAAGGGTTGTTATATTGTTTTGATCAGGGGATGTTTCATTAGTGCATGGTTTGTATGATGTTTCACTCACCCCTCGGGTTACGAGATATGGGGCATGGCAAAATAAGTTTTCAGAAATCAAATTTTAACATTTTTTTGAAAAATTCTACCAAAAGTGTCCAAATGCCCTAAACTGCAGTCGGGATACCCTCAGCAGCAGTCGGGACACTGGTCCGAACATCCTATCTAGCTGGTCTGGACACCCCGCTCCAAACATCCTATGCTACTTGTCTAGACACCTCTGTCCAGACACCTCGTGTAGCCAGTCCGTACACCAGACTCCAGTACCCAGTTCCTTGTTTCATTTTCAATGAAATCCAACTCCAAATCTTTTCCAAATTACCCATCTAAGCCTCAATCTCAATAGTAATTCATATATAAACATTTGAACACTTAACTCTCATGTTTCTACCTCTCTTAATCAAAGAATAACTTAAGTCTATGCAAGATCTTCACATTTTTATATATATATACCCATATTCATGACATTCAACCACATCAAGCATATATATACATCAAAATCATCCTAGCAACTTCTAGAATACAAATATAATTCCTACCTGCCTCGAATCCGAAGAGGAAAGAAGAAATAAGAAGATTTTAGTTTTGGCCTCCAAACTTTCGGTATCGATTTCTCTCACCTCAAGCGAAACCCCGCAAAATGGACACCACAATGAAGTTCATGGTGTCGAGATCCACCCCGATCCATCAATCTTTCTTCCTTGAACCCATTTTCTTTCTCTACTCTCTCTCTCTCTCTCCCCCTTGGTCTGGAATGAACAGGAGCCGTAGGAAAATAAAAGAAAAAGAAAGAAGAAAAGAAAAAAAGGAAAGAAAATGAAGAAAAATGATAGGCCTTTGACCCAGATGTCCAACCTAATACCACTTCTAGCTGAACTCGGCCCAGAAAAAATAAAGTAAATTAATCCAGTCGCAGTTTAAATATTTTATTAGCCCAAAATAACATATAAGTGGCTAAAATTAAATACTGGGTATTACAGATCGACTTGACTTGATGCAAAAATTGACCCTACGTACCTAAGTCGAGGTTTAGGGCACCATGGCCTAGCCCATGCCTTGCCCAACCCTGCCCCATCCGACCCTATGTCTCTGCCCCACTTCATTTGCCTCTTTGCTAATACTTTTTCATCTTTTTCTTTTCCAAGCAACCAACTGCTATCAGCTTTTCTTTTCTTTTTGTTTTTTTTTTTTTTCATATATATATATACACACAAAGAATATACAACTGAATTATATTAAAAAAATAAATTAATCAAATATAAACGTGAAGTGAATGCCCTTTTGAATAATAGTTTTTTTTTATCTCTTCGGATTTTGGTACATCTTGATGATTAAAGTTGCCAACATTATGTTTTTAAATCGCTAACTATAATTCTTGCACCATCTTGTTATTATTAAAAAAAGAGTGAGAGTATTAACTTTTGTTTGAATAGTTACATATTTTAAATTAATAAATTTGAAATTAAATTATATTAAAATATAACTTAGAATGTTAATTTATGTAATAATACATAGAATTTTCTAATAATTTATATCAATTTTCATGTAATTTTTTTGTTTAAAATTCTATATTTGTAATTCAAAGTCAATGTTAATTATGTAATTATTTATTCCTTAATAAAATTTATTGATAAAGAATACCATATATTTTAATTTTTTTATGAGTTTTATTTGTATTTATTTAAAAAATTAATTAAAAATATTAAAAACTATTAAAAATTAAGTTAGAGTAACTAGGGTAGGTTAAGGGCGCATTTAGCTAACCCTGACTGAAGCCAACTTGATCTAGAGGAGAGTTGGGTCAATTGAGGCAGGCCAACTCGTTGGCAAGCCGAGACCAAGTCAAAGGGAAAGACTAAGTCTCGTGTGCATGCCCTCCCAACCTATACTGCCATGCACTTATCTTATCTTATATTAGAAAATTCTAGAGTTTGGGTCTCCGCTTCGTTTCTCATTCCCAAACCATCATTTCTCAAATCAAATCTTATACATAGATTATAACCATGCTTTTGGGTATTTAAAACATGCAAAAACACTTCTTAAGTCTTTCATTATATCACCATTACTTCATAAATTTTAAACCATTAAACCCATTCATATAACCATATGCACAACTTCATATATCCACATATAATACAACATCATCTTCTTTACTTCATCCTCAGTAACCATTCCTCCAACCAACACACTCACACACTATACACCATAGTCATGCATCATAACTCAAATGCAACCCATACGTCAACCCAAGAAGAATGAGAAGTTTAAGAAAAGAAAAAAAACCAAAAGAAAGATAAGAAAGGAACATCAGCACCACCACCACTACCACACAACCACCACTGGAGCACCACCAAGTCATCACACCAGCTCTCCCTCACACTTCAAACGATTACAACCTTAGCAACTCTCCCAAACTATCAACCTCGTACTCTTTACTCTCTCACTCTCACTCTCATTCAACTGCTCTCTCACTCTCTCATATTGATCCACCATTTGTGGAAAAAAGTAAGGAAGAAAAAAATAAGAAATAAAATGAAGAAGTCAGGTGGTAGGGAGATAGATGAAGGCTTCCCAGGGAGGATATCACACATACACACACTTGTATACATATATATTATATGTATAAGGCTGACACAGAATTGGTGCGCAAGAACAGTCTCCTAACACAAGTGTCTTGCACACGAGAAAGAAGATAACATGCGTACGAGACTCCAATACCCATGTCATATGCGTAAGAAGGCAAGCGCTTTATGCACGCCCTGTTGGGTGGTCTTGAGCCTCTCTCATCCCCAAAACTAGTTTATAGGGTGAGACTTTCCTTACACTTATATACTAACCGCCAATCTCTTCCACAATCAATGTAGGAACCCTAACAATCTCTCTCTTTACACATCAATTCTTAAACCCCCCTCCCTTCCACAACCAATGTGGGAACCCCAACATTCACTCTCTTCATTAATCGGGTCATCGGTTGAAGGAAGCAACAGCCCGTTCCTCTTAATGTATGACAATAGGTTGCCCTAATCTCTTTTTGTTTTTCTCTTTTGTAAGCTCAATCTCTTGCTTAAGCTTTCTTCTTCCCTTTTTTTTTTATTATTTTCCTTTGTTATGTAAATAATTACATAATAATAATAATAATAATAATAATGGAATCAGTTCATCCTCAAACTTCTTAGGAACATTCTATCAAGCTGAACGTTTGGTAAAATCTTATCTTGATAGTCCCTCTTAAATATTGGCATGACAAAATTTAGCAGATTAAAGAAGCTTTTAGGTGAAAAAGAAGAATAGAGCTCATTTGCATTCATTATTGTCCCAATTTCTTGAATATTCTTCGACTCAGTGAACAAAGTAGAAGGATCTTGGCCGGATAGGTAATCTTGCTAACAATGTTGTAGAAGAATACGATAACTATTGTTACGTAATAGTTTCAAACTTACATCCAATTATATCTTGTTATATATGGTTAAACCTGTTCTGCATCCTCGCAATTGCTATCATTATATCAACATAGAAACGGACCCAAAATTTAGAGTTTGTCAAGACTGAACTAATAATTTAAAGACAAAATGGGTTATGTTATAAAAATTTAAGCTGAACAATTGGTTTAAAGATAAAGTAGAAATTTTTTTTTTCTATTTTTTTTTTTTTGTGCCACCTTACCTAGACTATAGTCCTGGGCAGCGCAAAGCTGGTGCCCCTTCATTAACAATTACCATTTTTTACTTTTTTTTAACTGTGATTGTTAGTGTCTGGGGATAAAAGCGGAACAGGTGAAAAGACCACTACTTATCCACTTCTATCGAAAAACATATCCACAAGGGATGTTACCGATATCTAGAGGTGCTCAAAATTGAATTGAAGTGATGTGAGTCATGTGACACCTACCTCTCATCTCTTCTTTTGTGATTTGCAAAACCGTGAACTCAAAATTGTCATCCCATTTCCAACGTTAAACAGAGGCAAAAAGTGGATCCAATTGAATTGCAGTCATGGTGTTGATGCTCTGTTCTTTTGCTTCATTTGCAAGACCGTGATCAAATTTATTCGTAACCTCTTTTTCCCGGAAGGTCCAATTTAACTCACCGTTGTGTTTCTTCTACTTGAAAGGTCCTTTTTGATCTCATTGTTTTGGATAGAAAAAGGGGGAGGGATTCTTACTTGAAAAGCATGTGAATTCGATTCCCCCCACCAAAACAACTGAAGTTGTGGACTTCAGATTTTCTTTTGTTGTATTGATTTGATCAGCCTTCTTTCTCGAACAATCGATATCCACTAGGAATTGTGGAAATACGTTGAGTAGTGAAATTTGTAAAGAGAGATTAGAAAATGTTGGAGAAGCAG
>QLOD02000013.1:21470153-21486819 GCA_003260245.2 Sideroxylon spinosum | reverse complement strand
TATTTAATTAAATTATATTTTTATTAAAATAATTTTAGTTTAATAAAATATTTGAATAAAGTTATTTATTTTAATATAATAAAATAAAAATAGATAAAGTAATAAAATATATATAAATGTTTGCAGCAGACAAAGAAAACAGAGTGAAAACATTTTTTTTTTTATTTTCAGTTTTTTGTTTAAGTTTTCATTTTTTTGGAAACAAAAAAACGGAAATAGATTTAACAAACATATTTTTGTACCTGTTTACAAAATTTTGAAAACATAAACAGAAAAACAGAAAACTGAAACGTTACCAAACGAGCCTAAAGAATGGATTGACAAGATAACTCTAAACTTGAATTTGAAATCAATCCGTACACGCAATCTTCAAACTGGAAAGGCTAATGTTCAATCTCTGATTGTAAAAACTACTTCTAAGAATTGGAAACTAAGAAAAAATCATAAGAATCTCTATCTTTTTCCTACTGAAAATTTTACATTATAAAGGAAAAGTTTAAAAACTCATCAGTTGCCCAACTTGAAACTACTTTTTTGAAGTCCTGGTAAAAAGTTCGTGGATCCTTCGAAAGATAGCCTCAGACTTTGAAGAAATCAACCATCTTCTGTCATGCGCACGTAAAATCTTAGAATCACCCACACTTACAAATCTAAAAGAAACCGAATGTTCAATTCAACTAATCATCATTCACTCATCAATCAAAATCAACTCCTACTCAAACCTTTTATCATTTTTCACTTTATAAGCTTTGACTACAAACCTCACTTGAATTTCTATCTCAAAGAATAGATCACTCAATGTTCACTCTTGGAAGGCATTTGATACAAAGAGTAAATGTACAAGAAAATTCTAGTAAAATACCTTCTTATGCTAAAATCGGATTATTAAATTAAAATCATGAATTGGCATAGCTCTATGGTCTGAATAATTCATACAAATAAGAAGTTAAGTGGAAACTGAGCAAATTTTCTTAAAGAACCTTCATTTTGAACTTCATTTGACAATGAATCTTTTAAGAGTTCATTAAGGTTGTAACGAGACTAGGGGTTTAACAATATGCCTTGGAATGTCCCATGGAAACCCAATACCCTTTACTTGCATCTTTCCCTCATACTCTCTCCAATTCCTCACCTTAAACCTTCACAAAGGAATCATAACTCTCTTACTTATGATCACCCAGTAATGAATACAAAGTAAAATTTTATTTTTACTTCTATTTATTTATTTATTTTTTTTTTAGAGATTTCTTTTTTCAGTTTTTTTCTTTTTCTCCATGCTCAAAATAACTCCTCTATATCAACTCACCCTTTTGAGATCATGGAAATTCTAAGACGTATGGGTTGGCTATTTTTCCAAAATTTAGGGAGAACTGTATGGTTACATACAAGGAATTTTTTTTCATTTTTTTTTTTTTAGAAAGGTTCAACTTGGCTCCTATGGATTTTATACGAAAAGAAAGTCAATAAGGCTAAAAAATTTCAAAGATGGCCTAGCTTCATTTCCTAAGATTCATTCAGTCCTAATGAGATTCAATAAGAAAATTGCTCAATTTAAAAATCTTATGCTTATCAACATGAATCCAAAACAAAAATGTAGACTTGCTGAAAGAGACGATGAAAAACTTATTTTAGAGTAAATGTAAATCACTTTCAAGAACGTATAAGGCTCAAAAGCTCACATGATATAAGTCTCCACTTTAAGCAAGGTCAAAGTTTTGCAAGATTTGACGAAAAATATCATAATCATGAGTTACACCTGATAACTCATCTCCTATCACAAATTAGTTTTAATTGAAGTCACGAGAAAAATTAAACACATTAATTCATTTCCCAAAGGTTTCATCAACTAATTATCATCCAATCATTCATCATGCAATAAAAGTGAGCAAATTTGAGTCAAAGATGCATTTTCCATTAATTTCAACAAGAAGTGATAGTTTGAGTACACTATATATCAACAAATCACAGCTCAATTATCTGGACTCACAAAAGTGACATATTATTAAAAACAAAACCAAAAGACTCAAAACAAACTGACTCTAGAATAGTGAACAATAGCAACAGCCCTATGAGTCTAAGTGTCATGCCTAGATGAACTAGAATGGTGTAAGGTAGGATCATCAGTATGAGTTAAAGTAGAAGGTGGTGGTCCATAGACCTGACTACCCACAATAGCCCTTAAAGGGGTAAATATCTTCTCCTGACCCTTAAGCAGTGCCTCTTGTCCTCTCTGTTACTCAACTTGCTTCTTTTCCAAACTTTCTTGATTTCTCCCTAAAGTCCCTTGATTGTCCCTGATCTGACGAACATACTCTCTTATCCGCTCATAATGTTCCTCTAGACGGTCTAGCACCTCCTTTTACCCTCCTCAACTAACTCTCGTATCTCTCCCGAGAAGTGGCAGTGATCATCCCCAATGGGATAGCTCTCTCTATCTTAGAACGCCGCCTAATCCCTTCCTTCTTTCCATATTCAATAATTAACGTCCCAAATGGCAAAACCGTGATGCTCGTCTTATTCCCTACTACAGTAGCTATCCCATCTCAAATTTACTAAGGAAAGTCTAAAGTCACTCTAGTGGCAACGGCATACATGAGCAATCCTCTCTTATAACTCACATCAGTCGTGTTCATGAGAAGCATGAACTATGAGCATGTCAAGAAATGAAGAGCATTGTATTTCTTTGTTAACTTCTTCTCCATCCTTGTTTTGTGCCCCCAATGTTCTTCAGCTCTACCCAACAAGGTCTGAGCTATATCATCCCTACTAGGTCTCTTCTCCTCTGAATAAGGAAATCCGGGATTAGCGACTTTCTCTAGCTGAAGGCGTTCAGCTATAGTTTGTGGCATGAACTCCAAATTCTTCTCCCTTAACCTCGTAGAAAGGCAATCCTCCCCATCCCTCTCAAAGCTCCTTATGTTGCAATAAAACTCTTGTACCAGAGGCACCACGACAAGGCCTCTAAACTTGGCAAACTCCAGCCGACCCCTTTTTCTTCAAAATTCTGTTTCAACTGAAACTCAGGTCCTTAGAAGTGGTCCAAGTTAATTTCTTTTCTGCAATAACCACCCATGGACTCCAATGAGTATCAAATTCTCTCTCAGCATTTTTACTTGAGAACTTGAATGAATTATATTGCTCAATTCCTGCTGGAGTAGGTATAGTGGTGCTAAGTCCAAGCGGGAAGGTGGAGGTTCATGTGGTTGTGCTTGACTTGAACTTGCTCCCTTGGTCTTTTTCGTCTTGGGATTGGTATTGGCTTTCTTGGTTAGTGGAGGATTATCTTGGGAGCTAGATGCTCCTTTACCTTTCCTAGAGCTCATGGTTTAATTCTGCTCGAAGAGTTCCAATCATAGCCCTCAATTACCCTTCTTAGAACTCACTTAGGCTTTCATTCAAATACCTAGTGGGCACCAATTCGACACTCACCACATATAACCCATCTCTTTTGGTCCCTACAACGCCAAATGCTTTTTTCAATACCAAATACAACAAAAACAATCCCAAAGTAATGAAATTATCCTATGAGCTAATCAATCCGATCACGACTTCAATTACCACCCCAAACACTCACCCTGTAACCATGGGTAGGGGTTTCCTCTTCATAATCCCCGCACAAAATCAACTCCCTCAATGAAGATGTTGCGAGAAATGGAAATCCCGAGCTTGGTTTATATGGAGGAATCAAAGTTATGGAAAAAATTTTGATTCAGTGGCACGTGTACTGGTATCACCCAAAAGTTAACCCATCGATTCTTATGTGGTTCAAAATTTTTTTTGGGAACAAATGGACTAAACCACGTTTAAATCAACATTTTAAAGAGGACGGGTGATAGGTCGTGCGAAGGCCTGCCTACAGGATGGCATGAAACAAGGACCCTCCGGACGGGGATCCGAAGGACAATGAGGTGTTTGGATGCTTAGGAGGTTTAGGCAGTCTAGCCTCATGAATTTTCAACATAAGACCTCATTTGTTCACCATTATACCTAAGCAATTAAAAATAATAAATTAAAAGAAAATTTGATTTCTGTTTTTTTCTTCTTTTTTTATTCTTTTCAAAATTTACAAGTCTTCTAATTTTTGTTTTTAAAATTTCTCAATTTCTGGTGTTTTAAAACTTCCAAAGTTTGTTGATTTTTTAATTTTCTTTTTTGATTTTTTTTCAAAGCACTTTAAACAAGACACATTAGCGAAAAAAATTACTTAAATAAAACAAATCCTAGTAACCCTCAAAACCAAAATCACACAACTGCACAAAAAGTTTTTTTCTTTTTGTTTTTCTTTTTTTCCTTTTTTTATCTAATTTAAGCAATAAACAAGCATATACAAAACATACTCACGTAAACACTCAAACAAAATCACACAAAAACATATTCACATACTGATTCAACTTAAAGCCAAAACATCTCATGCATATAAAACCAAAGCATCTCATTTCTCCCTCTCCCCAACATAAATGACACATTGTCCTCAATGTGATATATATAAATATTCCTAAGGACAAAATGAAAAGGTAGGAAAAGAATATACCTCATGAGCATCACAAAATCCTAAAAGTCTGCAAAAGTAAAATAAAAACTCCAAAACAAACAAAAACAAATTAGTAAATAATTCCCCTAAGTGACATGGTCATTAAAAATCTCACATATCTCACAGAAAATTGGATCAAGGACACTATGAGACACATTATTAATACTCTTCTTAAGTAGATTCTCTACCTATTTGGTTAGAGCAATGGCCTTAGTATTCAAATCATCTGGCTCCCTAAGGATAAACTTTCCATTAGAAGTAAAGACATGTCTAAACTCATGAGTTGGAGGTATGGTGGTTTCCCATTGTTCGGTTTTTTCCACTAAGAAGTCAAAGAATTCAAAAGTTTCTTCAATCTTTTCTCAAAAAAATCTCCATTGCACATGGTGGAAACCAACTACGTGGAATTCGGAGACAGCAAATTGTAAAAGAAGCTTACAATTCGCCAAGTCTCAAACCTATGATGAGGATGAGAGCTCAACAACTCTTTAGACTGCTCCCAAGCATGATAAAAGGTTTCTAATTGCTTGTAATTGAAATTCATCATTTGTTTCTAGTACAATGCAATCTTATGATTTGGGAAGTATTTCCATAAAAATTCAAATTGCATTCCAACCATATTCAAATTGAACGGGGTTAGAGAGAGTTGAACCAGGACCGTGCTTTATCTTTTAGAGAGAAGAAGTATCGTAGTTGTACTATTTGTTCTGTGTAATTTTGGTCCATGAAGGTGCTATAAACATCCTCAAAATCCCTGATGTGCATGTAGGGATTTCCTAGCTCCATACCGTGAAAGGTCGGAATCAGTTGGATCATACTAGGCTTGAAATTGAAAGCCGGTTGATTCTCTGGTAAGACAATGCACGAGGGCGTGCCTTGCCTCACGTGATGTAAGTGAGCAAAGAGAGTTCATACACTATTCTGCCTTTGGGCTTGTACGAGCAAATCTTCAGCCAACGTAGTAGACGAAGTGAGTCTACTTGAATTGTGAATGGGGGATAAATCGGAGGTCTTTTTAAAATCACGTTTGAGGACACGAATAGAACGTAGAAGCATGTATAAACAAAACTAAAATAAAAAGAAAAATAGAAAACTCACCTAATTGGAAAACAAAACCTCACAAGTGCACGAGGGTCAATCTGAAATATAATCCGGTGAGAATCTGGGGTAAAACTCAGGAAAGTGTGATCTTTTGAAAACCTCTTACACAAAATTTGAAATGAAAGTGAAGTATTCACTAGGTGAAATGTTTGTAGGGAATTGGATTTGATTCAAAAATTATGTTTTTTAAATTCTAACAAATAAAAGAAAACCCATCTCAATTTGACCCATATTTTCGTTAAGATTCTTCGATCAGGTTTTTTTTTTTTTTTTTTTTCACTTTCTAACTCAATCCAAATACGACTCGGTGTAGATGGATCGGATGATTTTCTTTTCGAATTATATAAAAGATATTAAGAATAAATTCAGATTTTATTCTTTTCTTTCCTTAACTTCACGAATCATACCATTGGATTAAGTATCCTATATGCATGCGTTATCAAACCAAACATATAGAAGCAGGATCTTAACTATGATTTCGTGGTTTCTAAAACATAAATAAAAATTATTCTGAAATATTTGTTCCTTTTCAAAATCTTGAACTACAAAGCATTGGTGGAAAAACCTGATGTAAAACCTAACTACAGCATTTCATAAACTGAGATGCGTATAGAAATTTAGCTATGCATCACGAATGAAAGAGAACTCACTATACCGAAGAATGAATTAACAAGATAACTCTAAACTTGACTTTGAAATCAATCTGTACTTGCCTTCAAATTGGAAAGGCTAACATTCAATCTCCGATTGTAAAAACTACTTCTATGAATTGGAAACTAAGAAAAGAAAATGATAAGAATTTCTATCTCTCCGCTATTGAAAATTTTACATTAAAAAGGAAAATTTTAAAAACTCCTCAATTGCCTAACTTGAAATTGATTTTATGAAGTCCAGGTGAAAAGTTCGAGGGTTCGAAGGGTCCTTAGCCTCCAGAGGCCCCTCCAAAGGGTAGCCTCAGATTTTGAAATTTTTTAAAACTTTCTGAAATCAACGCTCTTATGTCATTCGCACCAGCCTTCGAGTAGAAGACCCTTTGTCCAAAGAGTAACACTACACTTGAACATTTTTTTTTCTTCACCTTCTATTGTGTGAAGCTATGTCTGGATGGAAGACCCTTCAAAGAGGGGTTCGAAGGGAACATCTGGTGTTATGCAATTCTCTTACCTTTTTGCATCACTTTTTTCCTATTTAAGTTTCAACTCACTTGAAATGACAACTATTCAAAATAAGTGAAGAATTTAACTCATTTATTCTATATAAGCATTGATTAATCACATTTACTTATCTTTAATTTAATCATTTTATGTGATTAATAAAATTATATATTATAATGTGAATGAGATGATGTATAATTGTTTTAGCATAAAATTATAGGATCATGATTAAGTAGCTATTTAATTTAGAACAATAGATTAAATGTCGAAATTGTGGTATTATTGTGAAGCGACATGATTTCGCTTAATTAATATTGTTTAAGTGTTGAATACTTCGTATGATTAAGAAACGTATTCTTATATTCATACTTCTGAGCACACGTGATTTATCGCTCATCACCTACAGTTGATCTTGCAAGGGTTGATACTTGTGATAGACCTATGAGATAGATTAGGTGATCATGATCTGCTCTGTATTTTTTTTTTTTTTTTTTTGTGACTTGGAATAACTGTGGTGACTTGGAATCATTGCCCATAGCCCTTCAGGCTTATGGAGTAGTGTAAATCGAGAACTTACCCCTAACCAATAAAGGAGCTGAACCGGGCAAGCCATAGATAAATCCACTACAGGCTCAAACACCAAGGGATGTTAATCTTTAGAGTCGAACCCCTGCCTCCCAGGGGGAATGCAGGAGCCCTGACTAACTACTCTAAGAGCCATTAGTTATCTACTCTGCATTCATTTTATATATATTTGAATTGTAATATGATTTTGGATGTTAGCTTTGGGTTCGGTTTGAGGCATGTTTTTTTTAGCCTTTTTGTAGCAAGAACCAAAATTGTAGAGTATTTGAATGTTGAATACTATGTTATTATTTTGCTTCCGCTCTGATCGTGTTGATGCAGAAGATCGATGTGCAAGGCATTACTGCCAACTCAAGTTGGTTCTTCCTCTCTAAGAGAACTCTGATGAAAGCTTACTCCGATCTTCATAAAAATGAAACCAGACACTTCGAAAAAGACGTAGGAAGAAACCCTTCCTCTTCCACTTCACACGATCTACTAAAATTTTTAGTGGCTTTAATATAATCTCTCTATATATATATATATATATATCTCCCTCTCTAAATATATATCTCATATCTTTGGGGTTAAGATTGGAAGGCTTAATGGGGAAAGATTTGTATAGACTTGCTAGAGGCTTTCTTTCTAAGCGTCTCCCATTAATTCACCCATAAATTCTACCACTCATCTAGCCAAGAAACCAAAACACTTGCACATCTCCTCTCTTCCAATAGAGCTTACCCCCTTTTTAACCAATGAAAACACACCTACCTACTCACTCAATCAAAACACCCCTCACAAAATATAAATATACACTAACATTGAAATATATATACATACATGCATAGTAAGTCACACTAAACTAAAGACATCAATAGAAAATAAATAAAAATCTGAATTTTTGAAATAAATAGTAAAGTAGATTTCTAAAATTTTAGGTTCTTACAAATAGGTTTCAATTTTTTCACTCAAGCATTTTATCGAACAATAGGTATGAGTTAAAAATTTAGGTCTTAGGCATTAAATTAAATTAATCGGAGTCAGATAAATGTGTGTTTAATTATGTGCAGAATAATCATGAATTTAAAATATTGAGAATAGGACTAAAAATACGTAAAATGCCCCCAAAACCTAAACTCAGGTGAGTGCCAAAGCAACCTCCAAATGCCCAGGACACGTGGCCAGGGGTACCGGACATAGCCCTCCATGGGCGAGGCATGTTTGCCTCAACGTTGAGATGCGCCCACATGTCACCAATATAAATACATATAAACATTTATTTAAAAAATATTAAAAGAATATATTTCAATTTAATTTCACAATTGTATTACTAATTAACCCTCATTTCAATCTTAAGCTTTCACATAGAATCCCGGAACATACTTCAAATTCAAATTAATCCTTTACACGATTGATCTAATTTAAATTGAAGCCATGGAACATATTCTAAGAGGTTCGTCACTATACCTCAATCAAGAATTTGATAACTCGATCCAAGAAGTAGAAGAAGAAATTGAACTTCAAAAACTACCAAAACTAGAAAGTTTCTTTTCTTCTTCTCTTGAACATACCACCAATCTCAAGCCAAGACTTAGAATTTTAGAGAGCACACTTAACCTCACTATTTTGTTTAATGTCTTTGAATTATTTTAATCAATTAAAGAAGCATTGCATAGGTGATATAGGGAAATGAAGAGAATGTTTCAGTAGAGGAAGATAAAGCCCTCCTCCCAAGTTGCAAATTCTAAAAAATGGATCAAGAAGGTTAAGAAGGTGTTAAGATTCAATTTTTGCGATGTCCTCTACACGTAACCAAAGGGTGAAGTTGGAAGAATTTGAAGGATCATAGAGGAAGAAGACAACAGTGCAGGAGATTAATTGAATGCTATTATTCATGAGTCAACTTGATGAGTGATGAGTTCAGTTGGATGATGAGTTGTTCTATAAGTTAATAGCTTTAGGTTGAATCAAATGGGTAAATGGGTTAGGCATTGTTTAGATAAAAATTCTACCAATTTCACATTGAACTCCCACATAGAGTGTGAATTTAAGTTTGGAAATACTTCCAATAAATTTTATTATTATAAATTTTTTAAATCCTCAATTTTTTTTTCACTATAATAAATATGATCACCAATTTATTCTAAATTTTTTCAGGAGAATTAAAATTGAAGTTATTACAATTTTTGTGTTACTAAAACTTTAACAGTCTAAAATTAATTATTTTTTAGAGTTTGAATGGTCACGAGTAAGTAATATACAGTTTATATATTAAAAAAATTATTTTAGATAAATTTTTACCTAAACTAATTTAAATAAATTTGAATTTACTTTCCTAGATTGTTTGAAATTTTATTAACATTAACTACTGATTTATAAAAAATAAAAATAAGAAAGACAAAAGAAATAGAAAAGAGGTTATTTTACTGGTGAAATTTTTATCCGGGTTTCCTTTCGAAGGTTAATCTCATTCTTGATGTATCACGCGGCACTTAATTAAGGATTATAGTTATGACATATATCTTTCAAAGTATTTTATTTTACTAATTAATTGTTATTAACTACTACTTATCCATTTATATATAATTATTTAAATTAAATTATACATCCATTACTATTTGAATTTTCCGTTGATCTTTCCGAGAACTAGAAGGTTGCAACTATTCCTTTTATAAACTTATTGTACAATAACAATAATATTAAATATGTAGGATACTAAATATTTTAATTACAAAATTCGTGGAATCTTATATGTAATTAAAATATTATTATATATGATTTGAATATAATTGTTAATAATAGAGTTGAATATTTAAAAAAAAAATATTAAGGATACAGGCTCCTAAGTTCTAATGATACCAAATTACTAAAATTAACCTATCTTAATTGATAATTAATAATAACAAATATATAATTAATCCTTTGTATACGAGAAGTATGCAATAAAACTAAGTTCTAAGTAAATATATTTATACGTTAGCACATTCAAATGGTCTATAAATATACAATATTATATTCTAATCAAATAGTCAAACACAAAATCATGAATTCAACTACGTATAAGGATAAATTTTAATTTATCCCTTCAAGTTATATTTAAAATCTAATTTCAGGACTTAATTTTTTTGTTTCAATTATTAAGGACCTTAACCTTTAATTAATTGTAATCTCTATGACTATTTTACTCCGATATTCTTAATTGGTTGGCCAATTTTCAAGAGTAAAATACTCTCTGAGAAGGATATCTATATTACAATATAGCTCATGATTTGACATATATATAAATGTCAAATCATGAGTTAATTATATATATATAATATATATAAAAGTTTTTCATGTAAATTTAGGAAGTAAAAATATAATATTTATATTTTTGTGTCTTTAGACACGAGTAATTACTAGTTGTAACTAATTAGAAGCTTAGACTAGGCCCTATTATGAAAAAAATAAAACTTAAAAGCAACGTTTATGAAAATATGGTTACTCCAGTGTACTCCCAAGGCAAGCGCCCGGAGAGATGTAGAAAAGAGCAACATGATCGCTCAAAATAAAACTTAAAAGGATAAAGTAAAATTTGTACCACAAATACAATTATTTAGGTCTCATCTGACAAAGTTTCAAGTTTCCAATTTTTGTTTTTATTATTCTAAAAAGTAAACATAAAAACTCAATTGGTAAATTTGTTTCTAGTTTTAGTATCCAAAAGAATGAAAACAATTTTTAAAAATTTTAAAAATTATGAAAACATAAAAATTATATTTTTTTAAAGTTTCATTTTCAGTTTTTATTTTTTTCCATAACTACCACAACTATCATTACTAGTCACAATCATCACCTGCTACCGATTAGTACTGAACCACTATCTCCAACGTCATTGGGCAACCATTACATTTGTCTCTGGCTACCATATCTACTGCCAATAATTATCTTTGTCATCGGCCACCATCTACTTCCAGTGTCTCTGGCCACTTGTTCGGCCACCACCATCTCCAATCACTGTTGGTTGGCCACCACCTTTGCCACCAATCACCATCTGAACCATCAAGCTGTCACTCGTTTTCGACCACAACCACCTCCACTACCAATCACCATATTCGTTGCCAACTACCACTAACTTCTAACCACTGCTGATTGTCGTTACCTTTAGCCACTCACATCCACTACTAGTAGCCACTTATCTCCAACCATCTCTTGTAGGCCACATTTCTATTGCCAATCAGCATCTCTGATATTAGTTGCCACTAACTTCTGGCCATTATCCTCTTTGATTACTACCTTTACAGTCTCCCACCACTTATCTTCAACCATCACCGATAACTCTCCCAATACTATAATTATCAAGCAATGACTACTATTTTAACTCCATTTAGTAACGTTTTATTTACTGTTTATATTTATAACATTTTGAAAATTGATAATAAAAAAGCATTTGGTAAACTTGTTTTACTTTATTTTTTTTTTGTTGCCAAAACAATAATTACAAATATATTTAAAAATTAAGGCCCAAAAAAAATAAGAAAATCATATTTCCACTCTATTTTTATTTTTCATAAACAATTTGTTAATTTTAGGCTCTAAACAACTTACTTTATCAATTTAACTATGTCATATTAAATGATTTATTTTATTCTAATATTTTATTGAATTAAAAGTATTTATAAAATTAATCTATTACAATGATTAAAATTACTTATTTTAATAAATTAAAACTATTTTTAATAAATAATAATTATATATTAAAATATTTTATTAGAACTAATTATAATTATTAATATATTATTAATATTATTCATTTTATTAAATTAAAGTTAAATTTCATAAATAACAATTTCATATTAAAATAATATTAATTTTATTAAAATTAAAATTAATCATTACTAAGATGATTTATTTTATTAAACTAACTTTAATAATTAATAATTACCCATTAAAATTATTTATTTTGTTGAAATATTTTATTAATTAAAATTAATTTTTAATAATAAAATAATATTTATTATTAAATTATTTTTTATTAATACTTTATTAAGATTAAGTATTATTAAAATATCTTATAAAATAAAAAAATAAAATTATTTTAAATTATTTTAAGATAAAATTAGTTATTATAGATGAAATTGAATTACCAAATATGTTTTTTATTTTTAAAAAAGGAAAAATAAAAATTGTTAAATATAAAAAAAATATTACTAAAAGGGCCCTACCAATTGTGTTTTTAAATTTCTATTTTATTTTTGTACAATGAAAATAAAAAATAAAATACGAAACTAAACATAAACTTAAAAAATTAAATAAATATAAAAACTGAACACAAAAATTAAAAACCAACAATTTTGTCAAATGATATTTAACTTGCATTATCATTTCGTGTTGAGTTTCATAAAAGAAGTTCAAAGATTATACCTATGTTGTGGACCAACAGATTCAAACCCAAAGTGGAAAAGCTCAACTAATCAAGAATTGTGGTCCAAGCCTAGGTTGGGCTAAGCCAACTTTCATGACCCCTTAGCCTGCTAATTTTGGAAACTAAATAATGCATCTTAGTCGGCTTGTTGGACAATCCATTCATGTAGTCATTCTTATTTATGCAAGTAATCCCAAGGCAAATAAATAAAATTACTTAAAAAGGGAGATCTACATAAACCCAGAATCCAGCTGTGTATTCAAATTTCTATTGCATGATATGATTTAAATGGATTGGGGAATTCTTGAACTTGAAATATAATTTTAGTATTTTTAATTTTTGAATCTTTATATAATTTCATTCAATGGTCAAAATTAAAATATTTTCATTTTCATTCAACGAATAAATTTTCAAAGTAATTTAGAGGTTCAAAATACAACTTCAACTCTTAAAATTCAATTTTAATTTCATGATCCCAATCATTATTTAACTCTTATATATCTATATTATAAAACAAGTCATTGATGTGACATTTATATATCCAATTCAATGGCTGAGATTGAATATTTCCAATCTAATGGTTGATATTGATTCTTGTATTTATGGCACGAGCCATCTCCCAGTATATATATATTTTTCTCAGGATATTCAAGTCAGTTTACGCACATTTCAATCAAACACTAAGGGTCCTAAAGTTAACGATCAGGTGTATCTCTAGTGATCTTATGGAGACTCGAACTAATGATCATTGAAGAACAAATCTAAAATCTTACTAGTTAAAATAATCCTTAGGGTTACAATCGTTATCTAACTTAAAATGACCTAACTAATGGTTTTTCTTTTGTTTTTCTTAACAAAAAACAGAAAATGTGTTTAACTTAATTATATTATAAATAGATTTTAAATAAGTATCAATTTAAATCTCCTGAACTCAAATAATTTGATTTTTTAATAATTCTAATTTATCATATTAATTTATTGAAACTAATTTCAGTCAAAAGAAAATTTTCAATTTAATTTATTTACATATCAAGGTACAATAAATAATTTTTAAATGAGTTAAATATGAAATAAACTCAAATAAATTTTTTGTTAAAAGTTTAGGTTTATGAATCAATGTAACTAAACAAACTTAGATACAAAAAAATAAAAAATAAAATAAAATAAGCTATGTAAGATTAGTATATCATAAAATTTTACAAGAAGCATTAAATAGAGTAATGAATCTATCATTTAAAATAATAAAGCTATTAAATACTCTTTTAATTAATTTTTTTTCTTTTTTTCTTTTTTTTTTCTTTTAAGACATAAGGTAAAACAATTATAGTTATTAATTATCTTATTGGATAATATTTTACTTAACATAGATGATACAATAACATAGATGATACAAGATTGGATCAAAGTGTGTTTAAATTATAATAATACGCATAACATCTTTTTTTATTAGTGATTTTTATTTTTTCATGTTATTTTTATAGTTTTTCATTTAAATTTGGTTTTGATCAAAATGTGTCGAGTTATAGTTATAATATTTTTAGTCTCTTTTGTTAGTGATATTTATTTTTTAAGTTGTTTATACATTTTTTAATATAGATTTGTTTTACAAATTCATATTTGAACTCTTTACAGGCTAAATTACATTTTTGTATATATTTAAATAGAACTATAACAAACTTCTCATTAAATAAAACTAAAAAATCTGAAGATTCATTTTCAATATGTACAATCTTAGGTATGATTTTATAGATACTTTTTTCAAAATCGAATCATGTCCATTAAATTAAAGGTAAAATAAATCTAAGAGTTGAAACTATTCTAAATTTTAAAAATAGAATTAACAAAAGTATGTGATGAAATAAATAAATTTAAAGGTTGAAAATATTCTAAATTCAAAATTTTGAGCTCCAACATTAGATATGGCACAAATAGTGTAAAAATTATTTTAAAATTTAAAATTTTATTTATATTAATATTGAATTTTTAGTTAACATGTTTATTTTTTAAGAAAATTTTAAAAAAATTAAAGTATAGATATCATTTTTTTAAAAAAAAAATAGAAAAACATAGTTTACTTTAACTAATAGATATTCATACAGTGTTTAAAAATGTATATTTTAAAATTTTAAGTTCTATTTATATTAAGATTAAATTTTTAATTAAAATTATTTTTTAAGAAAATAAAAGTCTAAATTTCAATTTTTAAAATAAAAAATATCAATTGGCTTTATCTAATAGGTATCCATACGATATTTAATAAATGTGTAAAATTTTAACATTTATTACAAATATAATAATATTTTTAAAAATATTAATTTAAAAACTTTTATGAAAAAAAAAGAGTTAAAATAATAGAAAAGCATGAGAAAATATATTTCCATATAAAGTGATAGAAAACAAAATCAAAATAGAGAGAAAACTAAGCCGTTATGATTGTTGAACAAATTCAATGGTTGAAAGTATTCTAAATTTAAATTATTGAGTTTTCTTACTATAGATGACACAGAAAGTGTAAAAGTATATTTATTTAAGATTTTATATTTTACATACATTAAAATTGAATTTTTTAAAATATTTATTTTTTTAAAATATTTCAAGAAAATTAAGTTTAAATATCACTTTTTTAAAAACAAAAAAAAAATCTTAGTGACTTTGTTTAAAAGGTATTCATACAGTGTTTAATAAATGTATAAAATTTTATTATTTATTATAATTATTATCATATTGTTAAAAATATTAATTTAAAAACTTTTATAATAAAGTATTCAAAAAAATGGAAAAGTGGGAGATATGTTTTCATATGAAGTGATTGAAAAAATAACCAAATGGAAAAAAAAAATTAACCTTGGTTATTAAACAAATCTAATAGTTAAAAATATCCTAAATTTAAATTCTTTAGCTTCGTTATTATATAAATTCTAGAAAGTGTAGGAGGATTCCTTGAGAAGTTTTGCGTGTAAATATTTTAGATACTTTAACGAAAGATTTTAGGGATTAAATTTTTACAATTAGTTAGATTAAATCCTCTCTTCCATTGAGGAGGTGGGGGATTAGAAATAGGGGTGATCCATCTCTATAAATTATCTGAAAAGTACTAAAAGAACATTGTCAAAGTTTTCTAATTACTCTTTTGTATTCTTCTCTTAAAGTGTTTTAATTCTCGAGTTTACTTATCTTCCACATTCTTAGTTTCGCAACAAAAGCTAACTTGACTTAGTATTTCAATAAGCGATTTTAAACCCGTGCCAGTTTAATAATTTTAAGTCCATGCTAGTTTAATAATTTAAGCCCGTGCCAATTTAATAATTAAATTAGTTAATTAAATTAAATTATTTAAGTATATTATTTATTAAAATATATATATTTTTTTTAATATTTTTATTAAAAACAGAGATTAGTTTATAAGTTGTTTTAACTTATTATCCCATGTATTATATTTAAGGAATTTTGATAAAAGGCTAGGATTTATTCACTTAGGTTCCATTTTGGTAATTTTATTTTTACCGTTTTTCTTTTTATGTTTATTGAATTTTTTATACCGTCGAGTCTGAAAAATTAATTACTATCATATACCTTTACAGCAGCTAAGTTCACCAACTGGAGATAGAATCTAAAAAACTGATTGCTATCATATATCTTTATGGTACCTAAGTTCACGAGTTGAAGATAAATAAACTCAACTCGAATAGCCGACATTCGTCGCAAAATATTTATTTTTTAAAATTTTAAAAATATATGTAATCTAAATATTATTTAAAAAATAAAAATAAAAATAAAAAATTTCAGTTGATTTTGTTTAACTAATCTAATAAATTTATAAATTTTTATTATTATAAAAAGAAGTGATCCTCTTTATTAAATAAATTTAATCAATAAAATATTCCAAATTTAAATTTGTGACCTTTTTTATTA
>QLOD02000013.1:21405119-21445278 GCA_003260245.2 Sideroxylon spinosum | reverse complement strand
AAATAAGTAATTAATTAGTTTTCAAAATAAATAAATTTATTAATTATTATAGTTTTATAGGTGTTGGAATTTTTTACCCACGAATAGGGGAATTAATTAAATTGTCACCCTCAAAATCATAAGAATACTCATATGTAAAATCCATTATAGTGTAATTTAATTAAATAATTGAAAAAAAATAAAATTAAATTTGTAAGGTCAAGGTCAAGTTAGGATGCTCTAAGCCCTAACCCTAAGGTATACGTAAGTATGGGTTAAGATCGTATTTGTATGGATCATTGTTGGATCAAGGTTGATCCGACCCTCTTTATATGCCTAGAGAGATACCCGGGTGTGACTACCTTTTTAGTAATAAGAAAATGTCCTACTAAGTTAAAAGCTTGTTATATAATTTCTTAAGGGGAAATGATAATGGTGTACAATAAATCATCATTAGTGGACAATGTATAATTGATTGATGAATGGAATATTCTAATATTAATATTTTTTTGGCATTATTATTTTAATTTCTTAAGTTTAATTAAATTTGAACCACATGTATTCTGGAGGCTCAATATGTGATTATATAAAAATGTTATTGAGAAAATTTAAGACAAACTTACTTATCTAAAAATGGAATAATGTTTCATTTTAATCTAAAAATGGATAAAAATATATTTTTGTCTATCTATTTTATGAAAAATCTTTTTCTTCTAACGAATTTTGGTTATAAGACAGATTATAACACCAGTTGATGATGTTGTTTTCTCGTGCTCTTAATCCAAGTCTCAAACTGGTTATCTATGTGCCTTGAATACTGGTGTGGTGTTTGCCCCAATGCTTAAGTTAGCAAAGATTATGGAAATATATTTCGAAAGAGTAACAGTAAGTGTAAGACCTTGAAATTTTTGAAAATATATTTTAAATATATTTTATTATTTATTTCAAAATTTAGATTTATTTTTTTCTATTTATGTTTTTATTTAATTTAATTTAGTATCACGTATTATTTAAATGCATGCATGTATATATGTATTTGAATGTTAGTGTGCATTCATAGTATAGATGTTTGTTGGGTGTGTTTTATTGGTTAAGGAAAAAGTGGCTTCAATTGGGTGAGAAGGTAGGTGGGTTTCTATTGGAAGAAAGCGGAGGTGTATGCGTTTTTGTTGGTTGGGTGGTGAGGCAGACTCCCATTGGTTAGATGGATGGTAGAATTTATGGGTATATTAATGGGGGAGGCTTGCAAGGAAAGCCTCCAACAAGTTCTAAATTAGTATCTCCTCCCCATTAAGTCTCCCAATCTTTTCCCAATAAAATCTATGACATATCTAGATATATATATATTAGGTATGACCCGTGCCTAAAGGCATATAAATATATTTTTGACAGGTAAATAGCTCAAATTTAAATTTATAAAGTAAACCTACATGAAGTGTGTAAAAATAACCTATAAAAATAAAAATCATTAATCCAAAGAGAAAGATATAAAATTTTATTATTTATTAATTTCAAATATTTTATATAAAAAGTATTCAAAAAAAATATGAGAAGAGTGAGAGAAAAAAGAAAAATAATCTTGACATTGAGCAAATCATACAGTCAAAAATATCTCAAATTCAAAATTTGAAAATTCCTTACCGTATAAATAACAAGAGTGTAAAAATGTATATATTTAAAATTTAAGTTTTAAGCACATCAAAATTGAAATTTTAATTTAAATATTTATTTTTTTATAAAATTCAAAAAAAATTTAACTTTAAATATATTTTTTTATATAAAAAAAATTAGTTGACTTTCTCTAATATATATTCATCGTTATTTAACAAATGTATACAATTTTATTATTGTTGTTGTATAGTTCCTCATGACATTTGTAGATAATATATAATTTGTATAATTTTTCAAAATTTCAAATTCCATGTAGTAGAAACTGACGTGTAAATAGAGCAGATTTAAATTTATAAAACAAAATTACATGAAATATATAAAAATAACTTATAAAAATAAAAATCACTACGTGAAAATTTTATTATTTATTCAAAATTTTATCACTTTTTTAAAACATTAATTTAAAACCTCTTATATATTTATTAAAATATTATCATTTTAAAAAAAAAAATCATAACCATTAAGCAAATCCAACAGTTAAAAATATCTTAAATTCAATTTTTTTTAAAAATATTTTAGACACGGGGAATACCTAATTGTTAAATACTTTATGTTAGACAATGTATTGTTTTCTTAAATTGAAATACAATTCGGCAAGTAAATAACTCTACGTTTAAATTTATAAAGTAAACCTATATAAAAAGGTGTAATAAAAATAACTTATAAAAATAAAAATTACTAATCAAAAGAAAAATGTATAAAATTTTATTATTTATTAATTTCAAATCTTTTATATAAAAAGTATTTTAAAAAAAATGAGAAAAGTGAGAGGAAAAGAAAAATAATCTTAACTGTTGAGTAAATCAAATAATTGAAAATATCATTTGAAAATTCTTTATTATGGAAATAACACAATCTGTAAAAGTGTATATTTTTAAAATTTAAGTTTTAAGCACATTAATATTGAAATTTTAATTTAGATATTTATTTTTTAATACAATTTTAAAGAAAATTGAACTTTAAATATATTGTTTACATAAAAAATATTAATTGACTTTCTTTAATAGGTATTCATTGTTGTTTAATAAATGTATACAATTTTATTATTGTTGTTGTATAGTTTCCCAAGACATTTGTAAATGATATATAATTTGTATAATTTTTCAAAATTTCAAAATTTTAAAATTTAAGTGGCAGAAATTGACCTGTAAATAGATTAAATTTAAATTTATAAACAAACTTACATAAAAAGTGTAAAAATGATCCGTAAAAAGTAAAAATCACTTTTTTTTTATAAAAATTTTAAATTTAAAATAATTTTAAAGTAAAAATTTACAATAAGAATAAATTTTTTTATTATCTGTTAAAAATTTTGTCACATTTTTAAAATATTAAAATATTATTACTTTTTTTTAAAAGAAAAATAATTTTGGCCATTAAACAAATTCAATCGTTAAAAATATCTTAAATTCAAAATGCTTTTAAATCTTTTAAGCACGTGCAATACTTAATTATTAAACAATGTATGTTGGACAATGTATTTTTTTTTCTAGTTGGATTGATATTTATACCAAAACTTTTCAAAATTATAAACTAAAATTTTACCATGTATCACTTTTATACATCTCTTTACACACACCCCTGTACATCACTTTTATACTTTTAAATTTCAAAGTTTTTAACACACACACACACACAACCCCCAATTCCTCCCTTCCAACCAAGCATCCCTTTCTCTCTCTTCTCTCCTCCCCTCCAACCAAGCATCTCTCTCTCTCTCTCTTTCCACATGGGGCACATGTGCCATCAAATGAGCTAACTTATTAGATAGATAGTTCCCCAAGACATTTGTAAATGATATATAATTTGCATATTTTTTCAAAATTTCAAATTTCTAGTGGCAAAAATTGACGTGTAAACAGATCAAATTTAAATTTATAAACAAACTTACATAAAAAAGTGTAAAAATGATCTGTAAAAACTAAAAATCTTTTTTTTATAAAAATTTTAAATTTAAAACAATTATAAAGTAAAAATTTACAATAAAAATAAATTTTTTTATTATTTATTAAAACTTTGGTCACATTTTTAAAATATTAAAATATTATCACATTTTTTAAAATTAAAATAATTTTGGCCACTAAACAAATTCAATCGTTAAAAATATCTTAAATTCAAAATGCTTTTAAATCTTTTAAGCACGGGCAATACCTAATTATTAGATAATGTATGTTAGTCAATGTATTTTTTTTTTTAAAATTGGATTGATATTTATACCAAAAATTTTCAAGATTATCAACGAAACTTTTACCATGTATCACTTTTATACATCTCTTAACACACATCCCTATACATTACTTTTATACTTTTAAATTTCAAAATTTTTAACACACACCCCTATACACATAACCGCCAAATTCCCCCCTTCCAACTAAGCATCCCCTCCCTCTTTCCCTCCTCTCTCCTCCCCTCTAACCAAGCATCTCTCTCTGTCTGTCTCCACATGAGACACATGTCCCATCAAATGAGCCCATTGATTGGATAGATCTATAGGGAGATTATATATCTATATATATGTGTATTCAAAGCTATCTAGAGTTTTGCTCATTCATGTGTAGAAGAAGAAAAGAAGAAGAGGAAGATTTTTCTTTCTATGTCTCTTTTGAAGGTTTTTCATAGAGAGTAAAAGGACCAACTTGAGTTAGTGTATTTTATTCATTACACATCGATCTTATACGTGTACAACGAGGTAGGTGGGGTTTAGCATATAAGTTTATGTTTCCTTCATGTATTTGTAAAAAAAAAAAAAAGAATTGCGTTTGATTATATGTATATGTGCATGAGATGAAAGTTTCATCCATGTATTGATTTTTGTTTTATGAAATTCTAAAATTTTCAAAATAGAATTAGTATACCATTTTTATATGAAAATTATATTTAAACATTGAATCAATTTTTGATAATTTTACCCATGCAACTAGACATATAAATGAGGACTGAATAAAAATTTTAGAAGTTTTAGAGTTAAAACAAAATTTGTAAAAATAGTTAAATGTGACTGTTTGTTTGGGATTTCTACACTAGAACCAGTATGTTATTTTTATATATAAAATTTAAAATTAGAAGTTAAATTAATTTTTGATATTTTTACCTATAAGAGTATATATTCAAATTAGTATCCAGTAAATATTTCATAACTTTTTGGGTTAAAATATATTTTATAAAAATTATGAAATCGGAATGTTTGGTATGAATTACTACACTAGTACCAGTTTGATTTTTGACATAAAAAGTATACTTAGTGGCTGAATTAACTTCTAAAACGTTACACATAAAAGTAGACATGTTAAAGGGTTTACAGAAAAATTTTCATAAGTTTTAAAACAACTATTTATTTTATAAAAATAGGAAAAGTTGACTATTTGGTTTGTGTTGCTACACTAGCACTAGTCTAGCTCTTGGTATAAAAGGAATATATTAAAGTTGAGTCAATTTTTTGAAATTTTTACATGACATATGAATTCAAATGTTTCATAATTTTTGGATAAAAAACGAAAGTTATAAAAATGATGAAAGTGGACTATTCTGTGTGGTCCTAGATAGAAATACATATTTGGTTTTCTTAAAATTTGTATTAATTGGCTACATGAATAAATTATAAATTTTATTTTTATGAAATTAGAGTTAATTCTAAGAATTTTAGACTTTTGAATTAACTGAAAATATTTTAGTTTCCATTTTACATGAATTATCAAATTTTATGTTCATGCTTGATATTAAATTTTATTTGTCAAATTAATTGTATATACTCTTCAATATGGTTGTATGAGATTTCATTTGATAGATTTTGTAATGAGAATAATATTTATAGAAGGGTAACATGAAACTTAGGCCCAAAAGGACATTATATTTCATGAGACTTATAAAGTAAAGGGGGAACTCAGAGAACCTTATTTAAGGATAATTTTGTATATGAAGCCTATGGTTAAAGGAAATTGTTTAAGATTAATTTTTGATATTGGCATCGTTAAAGGTACTAGAAAGAGTGGATTATAGAGGTGAAGGTTTAAAAGTCTCGAAACTTACTCAGGGTGGATAGAATAGCGAGTAGGCTAGAAATCTGTAAAGTGTATATGGCTTTCACTAGCGTATATTAAAATCAGGACTGCGGGACCGGTTTGCCTACTAAGGCATGATCAGATGGACTGGGACTGCAGGACCAAGGCTATGAGTACATTTGGGATTGTGGGAGCAATTGTACCCCATGACTGAGGTCTGGGGATTGATGAGTATATTTGGGACTACGAGACCAATTTTACCCCATGGCTTCGACTTAGGGATTTGATGAGTACATTTAGGACTGTGAGAGTAGTCGTACCCCATGGTTTAGGCCTGGGGATTATTTTGGGTTTCTATGGCCATAGACTATCCTTGTAAAGTACCTAACCCATAGTATGATTTTAATATATATATATATATATACATACTGAGACATGATTGAGATGATAGGTGTTGTTTTTGCATGAGACAGTGGGATCATGGCTAAGTAGCTATTTAATTTAGAATAGTATGATAAATTTGGATGTTGTGATATTATTGTGAAATTGATAAACGAGTTTTACTTCTTTAAAGTTGATTAAGTACTTTTTGCCTTGCATGGTTAAAAAAATTTATTTTTATATGCTTATTTCTGAGCATACATGATTTACTGTTCGCCTCCCTACCGCTGATCTTGCAGGGGTAGATGTTTGCGATGGACCTGCTAGGTAGAGTAGCTAGTTATGATATATTTTACTTTCATTTCATGTAATTTCATTTTGGATATTGGTTTTGGGCCTGATTTATTGCACGTAGTTTGTAGCCTATTTATAACAGTTTATAGACTTTGAGTATTCTTATATTGAATACCATTTAAATTTCACTTTCGCTCTAATTTATTTTGGTTATTTGTGGGTTTTGTCTTTACGTCTTCGGGTTAGGGATTTCGGGGTGTGACAACTTGGTATCAGAGTCTTGGTTTAGGAATAAATAGGGACAGTGGAAATTTTTATGGTTTTGAAGTTATATGTTTGAAGTGTTATATGTGACTTGGAGTTTGAAGTACTATATGTGACTTGATGTTTGAAGTGTTTTAAATTTTTGAATCTTATGTTTGCTTTTCTTGGTTTCTAACCTTATGGCACCGAGAGTTGTGTTAGTAATTAGAGGTAGAGGACATGGGTGACCCAAGGTCACAAGGTTTAGGCTGGTCGTAGTTGTGGCCATGGTCGTGGCGTTTAGGATGGTTTGGGTTGAAAGGCTCCAAGTTGACAATATGCATCCAGAGTTAATCTATGAGCAGATGTCTAATACGAGTGCTGGATTATGTTTCTACACTTGGTTTATCTATTGAATGCTTATCACTGCCTTTCCGTGTTGAGACCCCAATCAAGTGATACTCTTAGTTGGATAAAGTTTATCGAGGTTATGTGATGGCTGTAAAAAGGGAGGCCTTAGCAGATGATTATCAGTCTTCGTTTGATTTCATGGTACTGAAGATGGACAGTTTTGACATAATACTTAAGATGGATTGGCTGGTTGCCTACCACACATTTATCGATTATACCAAGGACTATAAGACTTTGCACAATCCTGGGGGGAATATGATAAAGTTTACAAGAAACCGTTGCAGTCCTCGAATTTTGCCTTCTCTGGATGGGCGAGGATAAGTGGACCTTTGTAGTTTGTTTGCTTGTTTACTAGTGGAAGATCGGGAGCAATGTGTGACTGAGATGCCATAGGCAGTTTTTGATTTTTTGGAGGTGTTCATGGAAGACTTTGACTTGCCACCAGAAAGAGAGGTGGAGTTCACGATAGACTTGACTCTAGGGACCGAGTCAGTATCCATTGCACCTTATCAATTGACACCTACAGAGTTGGCCGAGTTAAAGACTCAGATTGAAGATCTAACATCTTAGGGGTTTATTCAATCCAGCATATCTCCATCAGGTGCACTAACGTAGTTTGTAATGAAGAAGGATGGCACACTTAATATGTGCAATAATTATAGAAGACTAAACAAAGTCACCATCAAGAATAAGTATCTCTTGCTGAGGATTGACGACCTATTTAATCAATTGAAGAGGTCAGTTTGTTTTTCAAAGATTGATTTAAGGTTGGGTTATCACTAGTTGAGAGTGTGAACAGATGATGTCCTCATGACGGCATTTTAGACAAACTGTTAAAATTTCATAATTTTTGGAATTAAAATGAATTTATTAAAAATAGTCAAACTTGACTATTTGGTTGGGATTTCTATGCTAGGATCAACGCACTGTTTTTATATGAAATTCATTCTTAGACGTTGAATTAATTTTTGATATTTTTATATGTTGGAGTATATCTCTAAAGTAATATCCAGTAGACGTTTTGTAGTCTTTTGCTTTAAAAATAATTTTATAAAAATCTTGAAAGTTTACTGTTTGTTATAAATTGCTGTACTGACACGAGTTTACTGTTGGTAGTGTAGGGGTTGATGCTCGTGATAGACCAGTTGATTAGCTAGCCATCTTGGTGGCCAAAGCTGGATGAATTATTTTATTTTGCATTCCAACATTTAAAAAAAAAATTATAACGGAGTACTGATTTGGGGCCCATATTTGTGGTTATGGTTTTGCAGCCCATTTTTAGGGCATTTTAAAGATATTTTGAATATTCAAGAAACTGAATAATGCTTATTTTAATTAGCTTCCACTCTGATTAAGTTATATTGATGTGGTTTGATGTGTATTTATGGGTTTAGTCCCCACGTTCCTGAGTAGTGGATTTCGGGGCGTCACGGCTTGGTATCAGAGTCTAGGTTTAGGAATACCTAGGAATAGTGGGAGTTTTTTTTTCTTTCTAGTTTTGGGGTTATGTGTTTTGAAATGTGTTATGCATGATTTCAAAAATCTAAATTTAGTTTTTCCTTATTTCTAGTTCAATGGCATTAAGGGTTGCGCCAGTTGCTAAGGGTAGAGGACGTAGGTGACCTAGGGGTCGCAGGATTCAAGTTGGTCTTGGCTGTGGCCATGGAGCTCAGGCTGGTTTAGACTGTGGTACCCCAGCTGAGGAGATACATCCGGAGTTGACTCGTGAGCAGGGGTCTAATACAGGTCAGGGTTTAAGGTTCCATCGGGTGTGGCTCCAGTGCCATAGCAGGAGGAAGTGCAGTCTGAATAGCCTTCGATTTAGACACCGGAGGCATTTGATCCTGCCACTTTTATCAATAGATTGCAGTAGCCATGGCAGTATTAGCAGGAGGTGGAGCACGAATGAGACCTCTACCAGTTACTAGTCAATTGATGGGATCTTTAGAGTGCTTTAGGAGGATGAAGCCTCCCAGTTATGACGGAGTGCCAGACTCCGATGTTGTAGAGGGTTCTCAGCCAATGCGAGAAAATTCTCAAGGCCATTTAGATCATTGATATTCAGATAAGGATTTTCCTTATCACATTTCAATTCACTGGTGATGCTGCTATGTGGTGGAGTTCTGTAGAAGGCTCACAGGATGTGGTAATTTCGACTTGGGAGAGATTCCAGAGTTATTCCGTGAGCACTGGCTCACTATCGCTCTCAGGGATGCGAAGAGGGATGAATTCATGGCATTGACTCAAGGGACTATGACAGTGCTGGAGTATGAGTGCCAATTTGCATCACTATCCACTTATGCTCCAGAACTGGTATCCATAAAGAGATACAGGTGCAGACGATTTGAGAGGAGTCTGCGAGTAGGCATCAGGAGCAGAGTTGTTCTATTGGGGTTGGATGATTATAAGATCTTGACTGCTAGGGCTATGACCATTGAGAAGGATATAAATGATGTCAGGAGGATGAATGAAAACAAGCCAAGTAAGAGTATTGCTCCTCAGTTAGACAACATGCACAAGAAAAGAAAAGGAAGGGACCTAGTGAGTCTCAGCCACAATGTTTCAAGCAGAGGAGTGTGGCTCCTACTCAGGATAGCTAGCAGGGTACAGTCTCAAGGGTCGATTGTGTGCCATATTTGTAATCAAACGGGGCATAAGAAGTATCATTGCCCAGGGAGGAATGCACCGACCAGAATTGATCAGCAATTTGAGTCGCGATTTGAGTTGAGGTCGGGACTGCCAACGTGTTATTCTTGTGGGCAACAGGGCCATATCTCTAGAAACTATCCTCAGAGTAATAGTACAGAAAAATTCCAGTAGCCGACACAGTCAGTTTATAGTAATAGGCCAGCAGCATCAAAGTCTTTCCAGAATCAGTTTCGGCATGACCCACAGGGTACTGCCCAATGTTTTCAGAGGATAGCTCAGGGTGGTCCACAACAGGGGCAGAGAGGTAGAATGCCACCAACAGCTCCCACTCCAGGGAGGGTATTTTCCATAGCACTGACTGATAGACCTGCTAAGCCCATTATGGCTAGAGGTACATTTACAGTTTTCTCCTCACATGTTACTGTCTTAGTAGATATGGGAGCTTTGCATTCATTTGTATCTGAGAATTGTGTGTCTACACCTAAGTTATTTGTTGAATACTTGTCACCACTTTTGTATATTGAAACCCCAGTCGGGGGATACTCCCAGTTGGATAGAGTTTTTCAATAGCAGTAAGGATGGAGACCTCAGTAGATTATTATCAATTCTTGTATGATTTTATTGTGCTAAAAATGGACAGTTTTGATGTGATACTTGGGATGGATTGTTTGATTGCGTACCGAGCATTCATTGATTGTTCTAAGGGACGTGTGAACTTGCACACTTCTGAGGGGGAGGTGATAAAGTTTATAGGAGACCGTTATAGTCCTCGAACTTTTTCTTCTCTAGATGGGCAAGGACGGTGGACCTTTGTAGTTTGTTTACCTCTTTAGCAGTGGAAGATGGGGAGCAACATGTGGCTGAGACGCCACAGGTAGTTTGTGAGTTTTTAGAGGTATTCCCAAAAGACTTATTTAACTTGCCACCAGAAAGAGAAGTGAAGTTTGTGATTGACTTGGTTCCAGGGGCCAAGCCAATCTCTATTACGCCTTATCGGTTAGCACCTGCAGAGCTAGCTGAGTTGAAGATACAGATTGAAGATTTGACCTCAAAGGGGCTTATTCGACCTAGTACATCTCCGTGGGGTGTACTAGCACTATTTGCAGCAAAGAAGAATGGTACTCTCGGATGTGCATTGAATATAAAAGATTGAATAAAGTTGGCATCAAGAATCGATATCCTTTGTCGAGGATTGATGACCCATTTGATCAGTTTAAGGGGTCAGTTTGTTTTTCGAAGATTGATTTGAAGTTGGATTATCATCAATTGAGGGTGCGAGCAGAGGATGTCCCGAAGACAGCATTTAGGACTTGGTACGACCATTACAAGTTCCTAATTATTCCATTTGGCTGACTAATGTACCAGCAATCTTTATGGATCTGATGAACTGAGTGTTCAATCAATAGTTGGACCAATTTGTGGTCGTCTTCATCGATGATGTATTGATATATTCTCGATCAGAGGAAGAGTATGAGAAACATTTGCAGATTATACTCCAGACCTTGAAGAACTATCAGTTATATGCCAAATTTAGCAAGTGTGAATTCTGGCTCTAGGAGGTAAAATTCCTCGGGCATATGATATCTGGTGAAAGTGTTGCGGTATATTCTTCAAAGATTGAGGCAGTTATAGATTAGCCGAGGCCAACAACTGTGTTTGAAATCCGTAGCTTCCTAAGGCTGGCAGGATACTACCGAAGGTTTGTGTTAGATTTTTAATGACTAGCTGGGCTGATGACGAGATTGACTCGGAAAGGGGTCAAGTTTGTGTGGGATGAAGTTTGCGAGTGTTCATTCCAAGAATTGAAGAAAAGATTGACTTCTGCTCCAGTGCTTGCAATCCCAAAAAGGAGATTGAGGTATACTGTTTACTGTCACGTATCCAATGAAGGTTTAGGCTGTGTCTTGATACAAGAAGGAAAGGTAGTAGCTTATGGATCTCAGCAACTAAAGACTCATGAGAAGAATTACCCGGTGTACGATCTTGAGTTGGCAGTAGTTATCTTTGCACTCAAGAGTTGGAGGTACTATCTCTATGGGGAGAAATTTGAAGTTTTCTCCAACCACATGAGCTTGAAATACGTATTTACTCAGAAGGATCTGAATCTAAGACAGAGAAGATGCGTTGAATATGTGGAGAACTTTAAATTCGAGTTACACTATCATCTGGGCAAGGCCAACGTGGTTACCGATGCCTTGAGTCAGGAGACTCATGCCACCTTAGCTAGTGTGGCAGTGCGAGAATGGAAGATGATGGATAGTTTGTATGAGTTTGGGCTTGACTATAAGGAGGCTGAAAATAAAGTAGTTTTATGTTCTGCAGCGGTTCAACATACCTTGTTAAGCAGAGTCGTTGAAGCCCAAGGTACTGATGCTAAGTTTAAGGAGTACCGGGTATGGGTGAGTAGTGATGAGGTCATACCCGGTTGGACAACAGGATCAGATGGAGGACTGAGATTTCAGGGAAGGTTGTTTGTGCCAATTTCAATTCAAGATGCAGTGTTAAGAGGTTTTCACCATTCCAAGTTTATAGTACATCCCGGAGGGACAAAGGTGTACCAAGATCTTCACCGATAGTTCTTTTGGGTTGGAATGAAAAGAGATGTAGCCGAGTTGGTGAGCAAGTGTTTGACTTGCTAGTAAGTGAAAGCAGAGTATCAGAGGCCAGCAGGGTTGCTTCAGCCCTTGCCGGTTTCAGAATAGAACTGGGAGAATATCATAATGAACTTCATTACTAATTTACCTAAGTCTCCCAAGAAGCATGGCACTGTTTGGGTAGTGGTGGATAGGTTAACAAAGTCGACACACTTCTTACCGATATGTTTGAGTGACTCCATGGATAGCTTAGCTCTGTTGTACATTAGGGAGATTGTGTGGCTACATAGGACTCTGATGTCAATCGTGTCAGATAGAGACCCCAGATTTACATCACGTTTTTGGTAGAGTCTCCAACAAGCTATGGGTACAGAATTGATGTTAAGTACCGTCTATCATCCTCAAACAGATAGGGAATCTGAACATACCATTTAGATCTTAGAGGTCATGCTTCGGTCATGCGTGCTGAACTTTCAGGATAGTTGGGAAGCGCACCTCTATTAGTAGAGTTTGCTTATAATAACAGCTATCAGTCTAGTATTGAGATGGCATCTTATGAGGCTTTGTAGATATTAAGAATCAACTTGGGAGCGCGAACAAGATATAAGACATTGTTTTCCTGACTTATTTACTTGATTTTTGTTGTATTATTTTGCTATTTAATTTTCGAGGACGAAAAATTTTATAAGGAGGGGAGGATGTAAAAACCTAAAATTTTTAGTATTTTTATTTTCAGTTTATAATATTTAAAGGCTCAAATATTTTGGACCCCATTTATATTTTATGTATATGTTCTTGTGTTAATTTATTTTATGTTATAAGTGTTAATGTTGTGCATAGGTATGTATTTAATTATATGTTAATATCTCATCAATAAGAAAGGGAGGCTAAGAGTTGGTAGGTTGTGTGGGAGTTAGAGGAGGAATTAAGGAGGAGTTAAGGTGATTTTAGGAGGGGTGAATGCACCGAGTGGAAGAGAGGGGAGGACTTTTAATTTATATATGAACACCTTTTTACTCAATTTACACATTCAGTTACCTTTTCTCCTGTATAACTCTAGATACCTTCTCTTTCTTCCTTTTGTGTAAAAAAAAAGAAAAAAGAAAAAAAAGAGAGATACAGAGAGAATTATGCCTACCATTTATCTGTTGAAAGAGACGACGAACATAATCATAGATAAACGTTGGGAGTGAATTCGACGGAGACTGTTCATAGGGCCAACTTGAGTTGCTATTTTTATTTTTATTTTTTGGAGTTTTTATATACCTTTTCGACGTTTATAATACGAGGTAGGTGTGATTGTTTTTATTTAATATATATTTTTTATCATGTCATATAGATGTATATGTGCAAGGTTAAACTTGTTCTATGAGTTGATTTGTTTTTTTTTTTTTTTTGATCATATAAAATTCTGGAACTTCCACACAAAAATGAGTATACTATTCTTTTTTTTATTGAAAATCATAGTTAGAGCTTGAGTAAATTCTTGAAACTTTTATATGTTAAACTAGTCATGCATATGAGTTTTCTGTGAAAATTTCATAATTTTTGGAATTAAAATGAATTTATTAAAAATAGTCAAACGTGACTTTTTGGTTGGGATTTCTATGCTAGGATCAGCGCACTGTTTTTATATGAAATTCATACCTAGACATCGAATTAATTTTCCATATTTTTCTATGCTGGTGTATATATCTAAATTAGAATCCATTAAAATATTTGTAGTATTTTGATCTAAAATGAGTTTTATAAAAATCGTGAAAATTTATTGTTTGTCATAAATTGCTGTGCTGACACGAGTTTAATTTTTGATATAAAATTGATATGTAGAGATTAAATTAATTTCTACAAATTTTACATATGAGGTTAGAAAGTTCAAAGAGTCTACATTAAAATATTTATAAATTTTTGATCATTATTCTATTTTATAAAAATATTTAAAATTGGCTATCTGGATTATGTTATTGCATCAATAACAGTTTGATTTTTGGTATAAAAAGTATAAATAAAAGTTGATTTAAGTTATTAAATTTTTATATGTTAAACTAGACATATAAATTAGGTTTCTATAAAAATTTCATAAATATTGGATTTAAAATGGATTTTATAAAAATCGGGAATATGAGCTGTTTTGGATGGTCCTAACAGAAATACCTATTTAGTTTTCTTAAAATCTGTATTATTTGGCTTTATGAATAAATTCTAAATTTTATTTTTGTAAAACTAGAGTTAATTATAAGTATTTAGGTTTTTTAATTTACAGAAAATATTTTATTTTCTACTTTCATGAATTATCAAAATTTATGTCTTAAATCATTTTTTGTCATAACATGCTTGATGTAAAATTTTGTTTTGCATCCTAGTTGCATATATATTTTTGAATATGGTTGCATGCCATTTATTTGATATATTTTGTAAAAAGAATGATATATATAAATTGCCAACATGAAACTTAGGCCCGAGAAAATTACTTCATAAGACTTATTAATTTAAACAAGGAGCACAAAAACCCAAATTAGGGAGAACTCTTGTGTATGTTGTGCTGTTAATTAAAAGAATTACTTGGGACTTGATTTTTGATATAGGGGTCATTAAAGGTACTAGAAGGAGTGGGTTCTAAAGCCCAACGATTGAAAGCCGCAAAACTTATGCAGGGTGGTTTAGAATAACCAGTAGGCTCGAAAACTACGAAGGGTATACACGGCTTATTCTAGCGTATATTTAGTACTGGGACTGCGGGACCTGTTTGTCTACTAAGGTAAAATGAGTACGTTTGGGACAGCGGGACCAATTATACCCTATGATTGAGGTATAGGGATTTGATGAGTACATCTAGGACTGCAGGACTAGTTGTATCCCACGGCTTAGGCCGAGGGATTTATTTTGGGTTTAGTTCTGAGACCACAGATTAAACTTGCAGAGTACCAGACCCATAATATGATATTAATGTGTGGTGACGTGACTGATGTGATGTGATTTATTTTTAACATGAGGCTGCGGGATCATGGCTAAGTAATAATTTAATTAGAACAGTAAGATTAAGAATGAAAATTTTGGAAATTGTAAGATATTAATTTTACTAATATCGATTAAGTGTTGATTGTTTTGCATGATTAAGAATTTATATTTTATAAGTACTTTCTGAGTACATGTAGAATTTAGTGCTTACCCCTACTATAGTTTGTAATGCAGGGGTTGATGCAAGTGATGGACCAGCAAGTTAGCTAGCCATCTTGGTGGCCAAAGCTGGATGTATTATTTTATTTTACGTTCCAATGTTTAAAAAAAAAAATATTGTAATGGAGTATTGATTTGGGGCCCATGTTTGTGGATGGTTTTGTAGCCCATTTTTAGGGCACTTTAAAGATATTTTGAATATTTAAGAAGTTGAATAATGCCTATTTTAATTAGCTTCTGCTTTGATTAAGTTATGTTGATGTGGTTTGTGGGTTTAGTCCCCACGTTCCTGAGTAGTGGATTTCGGGGCATGACACATGCTTGATGTTAAATTTTATTTATCAAATTAGTTGTATATATTTTTGAATATTGTTACATCAAATTTCATTTGATAGAGTTATAAGACTTATAACATAAAAGGCGAACACAAAAAAATTTATTTAAGAATAATTTTGTGTGTGATATGCTATTGTTAAAGGAAATTGTTTAAGATTGATTTTGATATTGGGGCCGTTAAAGGTATTAGAAAGAGTGGGTTCTAGAGCCGAAAGCTCAAAAGCCCCGAAACTTATGCAGGGTGGCATAGCATAGCAAGTAGGCTAGAAACCTACAAAGTATATGTACAGCTTTCACTAGCACATATTAAAATTGGGACTGCGGGACCGGTTTGCCTACTAAGGCAAGATGAGATGAACTGCCACTGTAGGACTCGGGTCATGAGTGCATTTGGGACTACTGGACCAATTGTACCCCATGACTGAGGTCTGGGATTGATGAGTACATCTGGGACTAGGGGACCAGTTCAACCCCATGACTGAGGTTTGAAGATTGATAAGTACATTTGGGATTGTGAGACTAATTGTACCCCATTGCTTAGGCCTAGGGATTATTTTGGGTTTCTATGGCCACAAACTATCCTTGTAGATTACCTAACCTATAGTATGATTTTAATATATATATATATATATATTGAGATATGATTGAGATGATGGGTGTTGTTTTAGCATGAGATTGCGGGATCATTGCTAAGTAGCTATTTAATTTAGACTAGTATGATGAATATGGACATTGTGATATTATTGTGAAATTGATAAAAGAGTTTTACTTAATTTAAAGTTGATTAAGTACTGTTCGCCTCGTATGATTAAGAAATTTATTTTTATATGCTTATTTTTGAGTGCAAATGATTTACTGTTCACCTCCCTACAGCTGATCTTGCAGGGGCAAATGTTCATGATGGACCTATGAGATGGAGTAGCTAGTCATGATGTGTTTTTATTTTCGTTTTATGTAATTTTATTTGGATATTGGTTTTGGGGCGGTTTATGGCACGTAGATTGTAGCCTTTTTATTGTAGCTTATAGACCTTGAATATTCTTATATTGAATACCGTTTAAATTTCGCTTTTGCTCTAATTTATGTTGGTTATTTGTGGGTTTTGTCCTCACGTCCCTAGGTTATAGATTTTGGGGCATGATTGTAAGGCTAGAATGTCCTTCTTGTGGTGGTGACTTTGTTGCTTATTTATAAGAATATCTTGTAAAGTTACAGTTTGAGTCAAATTTGGAATCTTCACATCAGCATTTTAAACTTTGGTGGCAGGGAGCATTCCATTACTATGGGGGTGAAATGGGTACTTGTTCTGTCGACTAAAACATCTACATCATTGGAAACTTGTACTACCGCTAGAACCCCATTGACCTAAGTCTACATGGCTCTAATTTGTTGATTGATCGCAGTTGTATCCTTAATCTTCTCAGCTTCCACCTCAATTCGAGAAGGAATAATTTGGCTATTTGCTCTATCTTCAATAATCATGCCGTTCTTCTACTGATAGGCTATTTGTTCTATCTTCAATTCGCTAACTCTAGCCATCGTTCTCTTCTATAACCCCACCTCTATTGACATTGTTGTGGGCATGGTCTCTAGCACTATCTGTATCATTCGTCAATGGATCTCTGAGCGATTGAACACGACCTAGAGGTGAAGCAGCAATCATAAGATCTATACATTGTAGGACCACTTGAATTTGGGATATCAGAGTCTGTATGGTTGCAGTCATCTATGAAAACTGCCTTTCCATCGCTAGGATCTTTTTGATATTTTAATTCTAGTTCGACATTATCGAGCTTGGTTGGGTTTGTATCCTGGATCTAATTTAAACTACAAAAATCAATAGGAATGTCAATTCCCACAAACGATGCTAATTGATGATGATGTTTTCTTCGTGCTCTTGATCTAATTCTTGATCCGGTTATTTGTGTGTCATAGACACCAGTGTGGTGCATGCTAAAAACCCTCCAATACTTAAGTTAGCAAAGATTGTGAGAATATATTTCGGCAGAGCTACAGTAAGGCTAGAATGTCCTACTTGTGACGGTGACTTTATTGCTTATTTATAAGAATGTCTTACAAAGTTGCAATTGGAGCCAAATTAGGAATCTTCCCTAATTTATTGTGTTTTTCTTATTGAGATAAGGGGATATTGGATTTCGAATATATCTTGATGATTTTCTTACGGTTCATGGTGATCCAATCAGTGTAGTTGTAATATTTTAGGCGAGAATCACGGAGCTACCGAGATTGCACCTTGTTCTCCGATCGGCCCTTGATATGGATGATGCAGACTCTTCCAGATAAGTCAGTTGGCACACTTCGGTCTATGTTGCTCAGGACTATCCAGGAGAGAAACTGGTCGTTAGGAGGTCAGCCTACTACCTAGGTCGGTTGAGAAATACCTCTCATCACCTGATATTTAATTTTGGCCATTTATTAAGCTTCATTGTTCTCTTTTTCTTTCTTCCCTTTATTTTTCTTTTTCTTTTTATTTTTTTTCTACCATGGTTGAGAATAAAGAAGATGAAAAGAAAGAAAGAGAGAGATAAAGGGGAAGAAGAGAGAAAGAAGAGAGAGGCAGTGAAGGTCGGAGGATGAGACTGGTCAGATCTGAAAGCTCTCGCGCGGTGATCATCATTCCAGTGTCCATTTGTGGTGATCGTGTATGAGGAGTGAGATATGAGTCATTGAAGTTTAAAGACTTTCACATTTTCTTCTATTTTGCTTAGGATCTGATGTAGGTGAGGCGAACTCATGTTTGTCTTGAGATTATTAGCCTGATATGTTTGTTTTTCTTTTTTCATTTTAATCCTACTTGACACTCTTTTCTTTCATTCCCTCTCATTCTCAAAATATTTATTCCTTTTTATCGTACGTTAGTAAAAGACCACAATTTTACTTTTTCGTTTGCATATAACACTACTAAAGTTGTGGTATACAATTTTAATAGATGTGAAGTGAGCTCTTTGTGTCATAAAATGGATGCCATTTGTTTAATAATTCACTATAGTTAAAAATTTTACATATTTCAAATATATTAAGAATTAAACTTAAAAATGGAAAAAAAAATTCCTAAATAATAATTAGGCTTGTAAAAGAGTTGAAATTCTCTTATTATAACAATTTTAATGTTTTTTAATTAATATTATGTTTTGTGAGTAATTTTTCAGTCCAATTTTAAATTTAAATTGGTCAATTTGACCATATGATTAATAATAATATTTTTAATTTGAGTTAGTTTTATAAACAAAAAAATCAAAAAATCATTTTATTCTATTTATCTATCTCTATATACGTATACTAAAATTGTGTAACTACTTCATTTTTTTTCTCATTAAATCAAATCTTACACAACGCTCCCTATTCACTATTCTTTTTTTGTTTTTTACAATTCTTTGAATCAAATACTCTCTTCTTATTTTTTTAATTCCTTAAATTATTCACAAAGCCTTCATTTGCTTTTGTCCTACATTGGTATATGACCACAACTCTATATTTTCTTTTATCTATAAAACCACTATGTTTGTGACGTAATCTCAACAAATGTAAAATGGGCTCGATATTTTTTAAATAAACCCATTTACTGGTGTTCACTATACTCATAAAATTTACATATTTACATATTTAAAAATAAAAAAACCTTAAATATTAATTAAACTTAGAAAAGGATTTAAAAATTATTAAATATTAATTAAATTAAAAAAACCTAACTTCAGTCACAATAACAACTTTTATTATATCGAAATATTATCAAAACTTGGAAGTAAATTTTTTTTTAAATTTAATTTTAAAGTTAAACTGATCATATCGACCATCTTGTTTAAAAATTGATTAATACGTAATATTTGAATTATTTTTTAATTCAATATTATCTCTATACATATACCAACATCTTGTAATTATTACTTATTCAATACAAATAAGTCTGTTTTCCCTATTTACTATTTTATTTTTTATATAACATTTTTAATTAAATATTTTATATATCTTCTATTTTTTCAGTACTCTTTTTTCTCGTTTTACCTACATTTGTCCCATACCGATACATAACTACAACTTTATTTTTTCCTTTTGTCTATATAGCCACTAGCATTATGCCATGTTATCTTAAACAATGTGAAATGAGCTCATGAATTCTTAAAAGAGACCACTTGCCTATTAGTTTATATTTTTGAATGCATTATGATTTAAATTATAAACTCAAAGAAAAAAAATGCCTAAATATTAATTAGGTTTGAAAAAGGGTTTAAAAATGACTAAATATTGTTAAATTTAAAAAAATCTAACTCTTCTCATAATAACAACTCTTAGTATATTTTAAATTTAAAAAAAAAAAGCCCTGAATATTAGTTATGCTTGGAAATATTTTTTTTTTAAAAATTGTAATTGTTCCTTCGGTTAAATTATTTATTAATAGTACTCAGTATTTGAGTTATTTTGATAAAGTATAATATATATTTAATACATATAAGAATAATAGTATTTTAATTCAAGTTGATTTTACAATAAAACTCAAAATTAAAATTAACAAATGCTTTGAAATAATAAAAAAATTGGGTTGATTAATTAGGTTTGAGATTTATGGCGCGTTTGATGTACAAAAAAAAAAGTGAAATTTCTAGCAATATTTGTCCTGATACTTTCATGTGTCATTTTTGAAAAAAAAATTTATATTTAGTAAAAAAATTTAAAAGTTATAGCAAATTAGAGAAAATTAGTAAAATTTGGAGAAAATTAGGGAAAGTTAGTAAACGTAAAAGAAAGATGGTAAAAATTGAAGAAAGTTAGTAACAATTAAAAATGTGTTTGATAAATTTTAATGAACAAAATTGGTAAAAGTTGAAACAGGATGAAAAGTTTGTAAAAATTAGTGGTAACGAAATGGCCTTTGAATATATAATCAAGAGCCAAGCTTAATTTTTAAGATTAGGTCGGATCAAGATTTGATAAAAAATAATTTTTTGGTACTCATATAAAAACTTGACTTTAATAAATGTCATCATTTTATTAAAGTTAATATAAATAAAAAATATAAATATAAATAAAAAATTAAATAGTTATCATTGAAATCAGAGGCGGATGCACGAAGCTTCCAGCGTAAGCGTTCGCCTACACTAGAAGTTTAGACCCGCCCCGATCAGACCCGCATATGAAAAGCTTTAAACCCATTTGTTTTTTATATTATTGCAATCCCGAGCGCTAAATGTGAAGACGAAGAGGGGCGCCATGACGGAAAGAAATATTCGCTCGTCGAAACGTCAACTTTGGACGCCGGACGATAATGCTTTATGAATCATTAGTAAGAAAGGCTTTGTGATACTTTATTATATATATACACTTTGTGATGCTTTTCGGTAATGCTTTGTGATAATTTTTGGTTTTGATATCTGATAGTTTCCATGGACCATGAATTAGTTATATATACATATAATATGTGTGTGTATGTGTGTGTGTGTGTGTGTGTTATGTGTGTGTGTGTTTTGTGTGTGTGTGTGTGTGTGTGTACAGTGTGTGTGTGGATATGTTTGCTTTTATTTATATGGGTAATTGATATTTTGGTGTTTTTCGTGAATTCACTTTCAATCGAGGATATGATTTGCCTAAATATTGTTTTTTACTGAGAAATTTCAATCTGGCAGTTGTTGTAAGTTTCTTGGATTTCATACAATAATGTAAATTTATTAGATTCTAATTTTGTACAAGTGCAAAATTTTATGCATGTTTTGAGTTTAAATTTAATTAAAATATGATACTATAAGATGTGAAGATTTTCCAAATTTTCCATTTGGATTAAGTAGTTCAATAAGATATTTAAAAGGTATGAAAAAACAAAGTTATAAGTCCTGAAATGGGATTTTTTTCTGATAAAGTTTAAATGATAAAATAAAATATGCTTATTAATCTATTTACTTTTTGAATAAAGTATAAGATAAAATTTAAGGGATGTTTTTTTTTGTTTTTTGCAAAATTGTAACTTTTATTGCTCTGGTATGCACATTTGATTATGAAATACCATCCTAATTCATAGGGAGATCTTTGCCTAAGATATAAATTAATTCATAGTGCTAATTTTAACACTAATATCTGTTGTTTTATATTGAATAACTATGGACAAATGCTATAAGCAACAAAGAATTGAAGTGGAAGATTCCAATTCTCAAGAATGTCAAAGTCCTCATAATGCACAAGTCCCTTCAAATATTCCTTCCACTCCTACTCCTGGTGTATATGCCAATTTAAATGACCTTCCTGGTGATCCTGGATTAAGAAAAAGTATTTATTTTTGTAATGTTAATGATAGAGAGAGAGTTCAAAGAGTATATTTGCAAAGAGGCGCTTGTCAACCTAGAAATCATGTGTTTCCTTGGAGACAATTTGGAAAAGAAAAATGTAGATTTATTCCTGTGTGGTTCAATGAACATGGTAATTGGTTGGAGTATAACATAGCAAAAGATACGGCCTTTTGCTTGTGTTGTTATCTGTTTAAGCCCGAGCAAGGTGAACAAGGGGGTGGTGATTCATTTGGTGGTCAAGGGTTTACAATTGGAAAACAAAAGGAAGATTAAATATGTACGTTGGAGACCATAATAGCATACGTAGAAAATGTGTGATGGCTTGCGAGGATTTAAGGAAACAAAGTCAACATATTGAAGTATGTTTGTCAAATCAATTTGATAAAGCTCGAATTGATTATCATATTCGTTTAATAGCATCAGTTGATTGCATTAGGTTTCTTTTATGTCAAGGTTTGTCCTTTCGTGGTCATGATGGATCGGTTCAATCAAGAAACGGAGGAAACTTTCTTAAACTTCTACAGTGGTATGCGGACCATGATGAGATTGTTAAGAAAACTATATTAAAAAATGCTCCTGAAAACTTGAAAATGATGGCTCCTACAATTCAAAAAATGTTGTGAATGCTTGTGCAATTGAGACCACAAATGCTATTCTAAAAGATATGGGAGATGAATTATTCTCTGTCTTCGTTTATGAGTCTTGTGACATATCAGTGAAAGAACAAATGGCAGTTGTTTTACGTTACATGGAAAAAAGAGGATACATCATTGAGCATTTTTTTTAGCATTGTACATATTGGAGATACTATTGCCTTATCACTTAAGGCAACTGTTGAGTCTTTTTTTACTACACATGGATTGAGTATGTCAAGTTTACGTAGCCAAGGTTATGATGGAGCTAGTAATATGCAAGGTGAGTTCAATGGTCTAAAAACTTTGATTATGTTGGAGCATGAATCTGCTTTTTTTATGTCCATTGCTTTGCCCATCAACTTCAATTGACACGGTTCCTTCTTTAATTTAGTCACAAATTTATCAAATATTGTTGGAGCCTCTTGTAAAAGGAGGGATATTCTATGAGAGAAACAATTTGAAAAGGTGTTTATAGGAATTTGTAGTGGTGAAATTATAACTGGGCGGGGTTTGAATCAAGAAGCAACATTGAAAAGAGTTGGAGATACACATTGGGGTTCACATTATTATACATTGTTGAGTTTGATTGTATTGTTCTCCTCAGTGATTGATGTAATTGAGGTTATAGAAAATGATGGAGCATATTCAGACCAAAGAGCCGAAGCAAGTGATGTATCAGATGCCATCCAATCTTTTGAATTTGCATTCAAGCTGCACTTAATGAAAACTGTGTTGAGGATTACGAATAAGTTGTCACGGCATTACAAAGGAAAAATCAAGATATTGTAAATGCCATGACTCTTGTCAATGTATCCAAGCAACGACTACAAAACTTGAGAGATGATGGATGGGAAAATTTGATGGATGAAGTTTCTGCCTTTTGTAAGTTTCTGCCTTTTGTACTAAACATGACATAGTTGTTCCAAACATGGAAGATTTGTTTGTACTTCGAAGAAGATCACGTTGCAATACTCAAAAAACCATATATCTTCGCCATTATCAGGTTGATTTGTTTTATACAGTTATAGATACGCAACTTTAAGAATTGAATAGCCATTTTAATGAGGTGAGTATAGACTGTTATTGTGTATGGCATTTCTTAATCCGAGCAAGTCATTCTCTATTTTTGATAAGAGAAAATTGCTTCATTTTGTAAAATTTTATCCCCTTGATTTTTCCCCATTTGATCTCATGGTATCTGATAATCAACTTGAGATCTATATTATAGATATGAGATCCAATTAACAATTTCTCAAGTGATGGGGATTGGTGGACTTGCTCAAAAATTAGTTGAGACAAAAAAGAATATTTATTTATCCATTCGAATATTTGCTAGTGAAGTTGGCCTTAATCTTACCAGTTGCAACTACATCGGTTGAGAGAGTTTTTTCTGCAATAAATATTATAAAGATTTCACTACGTAATCACACGAGGGATGAATTGATGAATGATTGCTTGGTGACATACATTGAAAGGAACATGTTCGAAACCATTACTAATGAAATTATTTTGCAACGGTCTCAGAATATGAAAGAACGAAGGAGATTGTTGTAGTTTGTTTTGTTAATATGAAGGTTATTTTGTATAAGAAACATTTGATATCAATACATAGTATTTTGTATTTTATCGTATTATATGCATTTGTTTGATATTTAAATTTTTACTTGTGATTTGGCCTACGTTGATACTAATTTCTGGGTTTGCCACTAATTGAAATTATACAACTTTATTCAAATATTTTATAATAAGTTCTTTTTTGTTATTAAAAAGTTATTATATACGTTCGTGCATCACATGTCTTAACACAAAAATATTTGTATATATATGTATAAGGGTTTATATATATGTTGAATCTTTTTTTTTTAGATTTATTACCTAATGTTGAAATATATTGTGTTGGTGTTGGTTAAGATTACATTTCCGAGTTTGAAATGTTTGGATTTAGGATTGAAAAGGTCGGATTGAGCTTGTTATAATTTAGATCTTCGCTATAGATCGTAGGCTACGAGATCAAGCTTCTTGCAAGGCTTGTGCTGCTCTTGGTACATTCTTGTGACTCAGAGAGGGTTTCTTATGAGTTTCTCACACGATTTAGTTGTGGAAGGGAGCTCTGAATATTTTCCCTTAATTTCTAATGCCTTTCCCATATGGTTCTCATAGGCATCTAATGAGCTTTCTATGCCCTTCTCATTGGAAGGTTTGGCCAATTCTGGTTCTGTGTTTGTTTGAACCACTTGGATGATATGTTATGTGTGGTCTGTATATATCATAATTATCTATTTTCTAAGATTATAAGATATTAGTTTATATGGATTCTTGAGCATAACATGCCTTCATTATATTATCGAGATATTACTGTTAAATATACATGATTAAGCATATCATATACATGGGGCTGGGTTAGTATCAACTGGATATATATTGTGATTTTTGATTGGCTGAAAGTACCATAATTTTATTATTAACATGATGTATACAGATGGAATCTACGATTTTGGTAAGAATAATAAAAGAATATTTTAAAAATATTGGAAGATCCTCTATCGATGTAAATGACTACAGATTTATCATTAGAGTTAGAACGTTGATCTTGAGATTATATGTTTAGATAATTTCTCTAGACTACAGTCAAATCTTACTTGAGATAGGCGATGCCTGATGAGGGATTTAACATGGTTCTCTAGTAAAAGAGTCAAGGGAGTATAATATGGTTTCCCTAAGTCTTACATCTGTAGGGGGTATAACACTAGTCCCTGCTTGTGTCATATTTTTGATATATGTTCATCGTAAGTTAAACGGTACGATTGGTGGTTTCATGGGTTTCACTAAGTGTCACCAATTCTAAGATAAGTTTGGGGATATATGGAGATTAGAGTTTGTATTGGCATATATTCAATCAATTTTCATTATATGAGGTTGCACTAAATTTTATTATGTATTAAGGTACTAAGGTGGTTGCTTATAATGATGTTTATGGCCATGAGATTAAATTTTATTATGTATTGAGATACCAAGATGGTTATTTATAATGATGTTTATGGCCATGATATTAATAATGAATTTTGTTGTAAAGTTAGAGAAATAGGTAAAGATCACCATAGTTCTTTACGTAGGTAGTTTAGGTATGAGTGACTCAAGTCCGATCATAATTATGAATCATTATATTTGTATATATTATATTAATATATTTTCATAGTTATTTTGTTATATTAAATTAACCAGTGAGTGTTTTGGAGCCATTGAGCATGCTTGAATTAAGATATTAAATTAATTGAGAAGTGTTCTCTTATTCACTAAGTTGTAGTTGACTGATTATACTTACATTTATATGACCTGGGATGTAGGTCCCAATTGATATTGAGATTTGTATTATGTTGATAATATATATTGTGGCAATGTAGGCCTTTGGAAGTTATCATTATTGGATTATTTTTTATTTTAATATGGGAATGTTGGACTTTTGAGAGATACTTTGATTGTTGCTATTTGATTTGACTTGACCTTAAATTTAAGTTTTTATGTTATCTTATTAATTTCATATTCCCATGCCGTCCGTTTTACATTACGAGGTTCGAGATGTGACCTAAATTTAGTAATTACTTAGTAAATTATATATTATAATGGTGTTTTAAGAAAAATTCATATATGAGAGAAGAGTGACTGATCAAGGAATTGAAAAGTATAATGTGGTTTATAAAATTATCTATATTCAACATTATAAATTTTTTATAAGATATAATGACGAACTAAAGCAGTGTACATGTAATGTGAAATTATAATGCAATGTGATTGGGTCGGCATTATTTGATGGTTACTTGGATAGTAACTCACTAAATTATATTGCATTATTATATGGTAATGATGGTTGAATGGTTGATAGAGCTATGTACAGTCATCGTATATTGTACATATTAACTAGAATTGTGATGTGTGGTCATCGTTAATTAATTTGGTCTTTGAAATATATTTATTTTGCTTTGGATTAGTTCATATATTCTCTTGTCGTCCATTTCAAATATATTGATCTAGTGCATGATAGAGAGTTAACATTACACAATGAAAAATCAACCACTAAAGGGGTAGTTGATCAAAAGTTTTGGGTGCAAACTATAATTTACCATCAAATATTATTTGAAATAGACTAAACATTGCTACAAGAGTTCAAGTCGAGAGGCAATGTACATAGTTGACTCCAATTAGTAGGTGAGACTATCAGGTAATGAACCAATGACAACCAAATGGCAAAGCAACAACCATATTGATCACCACTCGTTACCAAGAAAGTAAGATGCTATTTGGAATACCTATTTTTAGTTAGTTTTCTATTTTATTTTTTTAAAAATATGAAAAATAGTTAAAACCGAATTTGGTCACTTGTATTCTCAAAACTTTTCCAAAAAATAGAAAATTGGTTTGCCCATAAGATGCAAAACGATTGAACCTTTTTGACGTACAACAAGGAGAATCTTAAAACACAAAAAACAGAAAAGACTAAAATAAATGCATTTTCTTTTTCCATGTTTTGAGATTTTCAAAATATAAAATACATAAAATAAAAAATAAAAAACAAGAAAAGAAAACAAAGAATAGAAATACAAACCAAATGCTACCTAATGATTCACCCCGTTTGGAGCCCCATTTGTTTTCCATAAAAGTCCATAAAATTCAACTTTTTCCTAATTTTTTACATCTTTAATCAATCTCATAAAGACTATAATTTAAGGACCAGTTTCATGGAATTTTATGGGACTCCAAACTCACTAAAATTGAAGAAGACTTGATGAGCAATATTATTTCGTTTCGTAATATAAAGCACGACCATATGCATAAACCGATACAAGTGACTTGTTTACACACTTCTAGCAGAATATTTCTGCATTAAGCAATCCATAAACGAAGGCAAAAATCTTAATCAGCTCATTTCCCTCTCTAATCTTAAATCTTAATCAGCTCATTTCCCTCTCTAATCTTTCTTTTCAATGTGATTATAAATAGAATCAAACTTCAATATGTTTAGGCCCACCGAAAACAACCGTCGAGCAAGAAAACGAGTATCAAAGATGAAGGGTATAGTAGGAATGCTAGCAGAGATGTCCAAACGGGGAATTTGCGACCGAAACTTGTGGCGACACCCATTATAGCAGAGACGATCAAAAGGATGAAAACTTCAGCAGCAAAATCCCATGACAGTCCGCGGAAATAAATTAATGATAGAAGAACACAAAACCCAAGAATATTGTTCATGAACACTGAATCATATATCTGCACAAGTGGAAATAAGAATTTCACAGCTTTGTTGTGAAACAAAAGGATCAGAAACTCAAGTATAAACAGGGAAGAGGGATTTGATTTGTTCAGTTGTTCTTGCCTCCAAAAGTTTTATGTTAACATATATACAAACTATTCATGTGTATATAGCCATACAATAGAACGATCGATCACTCTGCATCTTATATAATTTTAAAATTTTAGGTAAATTTCACCTAGCACATCTACACTTTACCATAAATCTTATTTCAATATTTATATTTTAAGTTGTTCCACTTTATTTCTGTACATTTAATCTAATTTTACTCTTTTTATTTATCGGTTACGTGGTTAGTTATCATTTAAAACAAAAAATTGAGAAAAAAATACCACGTGTTCGTTAATAAATTTGATAAACTAGGACAAAATAAAATGATTTGAAATACAAGTTTTGAATTAAGATTTTGTTGTAAAGTACAAGAATACTAAGTGCTTATATGGCATAAATTCCTAGAAGTATTTTTCAATCTAAAAGGTCTTTCTAATTACCTCCTACATTTATTAGACGTTTGGTAAAATCACGTAGAAGGACATTTAGGGGATGTCCATTTCCTGAAATTTTATTCTGGAGAAGCTGCCCAGGATAACTTCTCTAGAATAGATTTCTCAACAAATCGATAAAAATAGTCAAAATTCAATTTTAACATTTTCAAATAGATATTTTGCATATCTTATGTTTATATATGTATGTAATTTTAAGTCTTAATTTATTATTTCTTTATTACATTCAGTTATTTTATTTACTACTTATTATAATTCAGTATAACTCAATCGTTTTTACAAAATATTATTTATTTTTATAATTTTTTTTATTAAAAAAAGGTTCTTCAAAACACTTCTTATGAAAGGACTTTTAATATTCAGAAGTTATGCCAAATAGGTTTTTTAGTGTAATTTATCCTAATTTTTCTAACTTACACAGTAACACCTGCCATTAAAATGCAACTTTGAGAATATATAACAAGCTACATATATATATATATACATGCACTTGTAGCAAGATCCAAATAATATTAACGGTTAATTACATTTTCACGGTTAAGCTTTTTGCCAAAATTTACTTCTGGGTCTAATATTTTAATTGTAGCAATTAAGAGGACGAAAATTTAATTTGTTAAAATATGAGGTCTTAAGTTATCCCCTGTTCCTTTACCGAAAAAAAAAAAAAAAAAAAAAAAGGTTATCCTCTGTTTATAATTAATTCCATCATTAAATACATATATTGTCATCAATTGAGGGGTAAAAATGATGCATGCACATCTGAGTGAAACTTTAACAAAGACCTTTCAAAAAAAAAAAAAATTAACAAAGGATTAACGGGGCTTAAAATGGTAACAAATTGAAATCTCAAACTACTAATTGTAACAACTAAAATGTTAGGGCTTGAAGTAGAATTAAAAAATTTATGGGTGTAAAATGTAATTTGACCTAATATTTAGGTTCAATGTTTTCTAGTTCTATTCTTCTGATTTTTCACTAAAGAGGCGCACTATGTTTGTTTTCTTCCCCTTTTCTTACTTTTTTTTTTTTCATCCGTTGTTCTTTTCATTCATTCTCTTCTTAATTTTTCTATTTTTCTTAATTTTTGTTTTTATTTTTTCCTTATCTGTTTTTCCTTACTATGCAATACACAAAAAAAATTAAAAGTTAGTGGGCATTTAAAGGCTTAAAAAATTTGAAATCGCTTCAAATTAATTAACATAGCAAATTGTTTATATATTAGGATAGATGGTTTTAATTGCCTTGCCTTTGCTTCAAATGGAGACAAGAAAGGAAGGAATAAACGAACCTCGGAAAATGTCAAGGAGGTTGTTCTTGGCTTCTTCTTGCTTGCAGCCTTGATTGCAGAGATTGCACCTCTGGCATTGGTTGCCAATGGGACTAGGATAAAAGAGATGAAGAAGGATGGAATACTAGCTGATTTAGAGAAGTTTTGAACACTTTCTATGAGTGGTTCTGCTAGAACTGCTAACATTGCAATTCCTAACACTAAGCTCATTATAGCCTTCGTCCATGCCCACAGAGATTTATCAACGTTTCTTTCCTCTACCAGCACGTCAGTTTCTTCCCATTCTCTCTGCATGGTCCAAAAATATTCTTAAATTAAATATTCAAAATATTCAAAATAAAATTAAAATAAATATTAAAAATATATACAAATATCATAAAAAAAATAATTATAATATTTATAACATACAGAATAATATATGAATCATTCTTTGGTAGATACGTTTGAGAATGTAATCCAGAACACCCTGGGCCAAGAGCAAAAAAAAAAAAAAAAAAAAACTTTTGGACTCGAAAAAAAAAAATTTAAACCTAACTAGGCAACTGAGCAATCCAGGACAAAATTTTCAAAGTCAGATTTGGGCAATTGAATTATCGGAGCCGGCACTGACACTAGGATCTTATAGTAGTTTAGAAGACTTAATTTTATCAATGTGAAACAAATCTTAATAATACCCATGTTATATTTTTATTAGAAAAAAACATCTAAATATATAACAAATTGTGTAACAATAAATAATAAGTTCAAGGTTTTATGAAAGAACAATGTGTAATGATACATATGCATAGGAAAGGAACTTAGGTTCATGAATATATATATTACTTTATTTATTTTTTAAAACAAATCACTTTTACGTACTAAAATATTTTAATGATATGAGCACTCTATAAAAAAACTATTTTCCATTATTTGTACCACATTTCAGAATATAAGTGTACTACCATTTTCATTTTCATTTTATGTGCCAAAACAATATACGTTTCAAGTAGCGTTGAATAAAAGTGCATCCACGTAATTGCTTTTTGAACGTTTGTTCCACGATGTACTCTTTGCCGTCATCCTGATTATTAAGAAAATTTATAGTTTTTTCTTATTAAATATATAATTATACTAAGAAATTGTGAGATCATAAGCTAAAGAAATTGCTAATTTACTAACTTGGTATGTTTCATCTTGAGACTCTGCTGAGTTAGGTGTTTGATTGGGTCTATTTTCTATCAGCACGTCAGTTTCTTCCAATTTTTCCTGCAAAACCAAAAATGGTAAATAACTAAATAAATACTGCTTCCCAATTAAAAATGATTATAGAATTTGATTATCATCGAGACAGAGAGGGAGAGAAGGAGTCTACTAACTTGTTGTATTTCATCAAGGGACTCCACTGATTTAGGAGTTTGACTGTTAATCGGGTTGAGCCATTTTGAGAATCCAGTAACAAATTCTTCCTCGTTGATCATTTGATCTTCATTCAAGTCAAGTTCTTCCATTATTTTTTCTACTGCTTCATCTGCATCTAGAGGTAAGTTGCGAAACTGGAAACCCACAACTAGTTCTTTCAATTCTGGTTGTGATATGAAATTGTCGTTGTCACTATCAATGCTTTCAAATAACCTGCATGCAGCACAATATATTGGATAATTTATCATTTCATCAAGTCAGTAACAATGTTTTGAAATCCTATTAGGCAATTATATATATATATATAAACACTACATACATGATTTGTAAAGATTTATTTTATCTTTCTTCCACAGTTAGCTTGGTATTGTATCTATATATACAATAATGATGCTTTTGTACCAATCATCAATGAAAATTATCCCCCCTCTCTATCTCTCACCCTATCATGGTATCAAAGCGTCCGATTTAATTTTTTTTTTCCCTACAGCAGAGCCCTTCTTTTATTTATTTATTTTTTCTCTTGTACTGCAAAACTTAGATATCTCCTTTTCTACATTTTTTATTTTTTATTTTTTTCCTTCCTTGTCAAACTCTTCTCTCCTATTTCATTGCAACAGAAGAAGCAGATTTCTCTCTACTATTTTGTTGCCGAACTAGAAAGCTGGATACAGAACATTTTTTTCTTTACTTTTTTTGGTCAAAATTGTCAAGATCACCAATAAAATAGAAAAACCCATCCCATTTCCTTCCATGGCTGCACCCACTTCTGCATCTTCTGAGTCTTCTTTCCTAAAAACTTACCACTGGTTTCTTCCCCTACTTTATTCACCCGGCAGATCATCCCTGCGTCCCTCTGGTTAAACCTCTTCTAACCAGTAACAACTATTCCTCTAGGCGTCGTGCTACTAGCATGGCACTGAACGCCAGAAATAAATTGGGCTTTGTTGATGGCTCCCCGAAAGAAACCTATTGTTGACCCTGAAGGTAACTCCATTTAGGAACGATGCGCTGACATGGTGCTTTCTTGGCTTTTGCACACTGTCGATAAAATGTTTTTGGACCCCTCTATTCCCTTTACGCTCCGTTTTTTCCCATTATACTTCTATTACACCGTTATTTTCCATTACTGTTACACCAACCATTCCCAATTTTAAAAATCATATTCTCTACTGCCGCACCCCTCGTGATTTATGGCTTAAGCTTGAAAGCCATATCTCTCATAGTAATAATCCTACCCCATCCGGTCTCAAACGTTCCATGGCCACTTTACACCAAGACACCCTCTTCATCACCTGATATTACAACCTTATCAAGGAATTATGGGATGATCATGACCCTTGGATGGCTGTACTTGAGGTGCCTCAAAGAAAATGATCTTGAGGCCACTGAGCGAGGTTTTCAGCTCCCTAAGGGTAGAATGGAATAACAGCGAATTCAGAAATAAATCTTGGCTATAGATCCTCTACCTCCCGTGAACAAAGTTCACTCTGTTCTTCAAGAAGAGAATCAGCAATTGCTTCACCTGCTGCCCCTTCCTGTTGATAATTCCGCCATGACTGCCCTTGCTGCCCATTCCACCACTGCTCTAAAAATGCAGTTATCTGTACTTTGTCACACCAAAAAGGGATATTACCAACTTAACATCTATCCTCCATGGTGGATCAGTAACAACATTTACCGCCGTGCTAAGTTGCTATCCTCTCATGCTCATAATGCTGTGACATATATTTTAACCCGACCGCTTCAACTGATACTCTTGGTCTATCCGCCATTGACATTCACCACCTTAAGACGCTCATTATCTCTTCATCTGGGTAACACTATATCCACACCTTCCTTTTCCCAATCGTTGTCCACTATTTGGTTTATTTATAGTAGGGCAATTGATCATATGACCCCTCATTTATCTATTTTCTCTTCATTGTCTGCTAAAAACAGTTGCTTACTTGTTTGTTTACCATTTTGTTCATCTCATCTGGTTAGTTACATAAGTGATATATCCTCGTCTCCCAACCATACACGATGTCTTACATGTTTCTACTTTTCTATTCAATCTTTTATCTGTTTAAAAACTCATAAAACCTTTAAATTGTACCGTTTTGTTTTCCCTTCTTTTGGTCTTTCAAGACCTGACCACAAAGAGGCTAATTGGAACTGGTAATGCGTGCAACAGCTTTACTACCCACAAACGAACAATACCCCTCATGCTCTTGCCACCACTTGCACCATTCCTTTCGAGACATGGTATCGCCGTCTTGGCATGGTTCAAAGTCGCAGTCATGACTGTCATATCGGTTTGAAAATTTTTGATGCAGTCGTGGTGTCGCATCGCGATATCAGGCGATTTTATTTTTTTAATTTAAAAAATAAAAAAATATATATAACAATTCTAAATAATAAAATAGATACATTACATGACTAAAAATATAGTAACTATCTTATTAAACATTAGATAACTATTTATAACATGCGAATGAACTAACTCTTTTTTTTTTTCATCTTTTACATAAATTGTCGAGAAATCGTTTGTCTCGTCAATTTCTAGCCGCAACAGTTAGTCGTCTTGATGTATCGCTGAGATATAAGCGTCTCAGTTGTGACAAAACGAGATGACTATTCTTGACGCATTTCTTTGACGCAAATTGAGATTGCATTGCGCCATCCATCAATTCCAATACGACTCGGATGATATCTCGGCGTCTTAAACAATACTTTGAACCATGTGCCTTAGTCATCCTTCCCCTTCAGTTTTGCCTAATTAATAATTAAAAAACATCATAGTGATGGATGTGCTCATGGAAAGCGTACAAGACTTCCCTTTCAGTTGATTCCAAATAAAAATTGCTTTCCCTTTGCATACATCTTTTGTGATATTTAAGGTCGTTATCACACATAGACCACTCACATGGCCTACTATTTTTTAATCATTATTAATGAAAGCACACAAGTCACATGAGTTTATTTACTGCGACACAAATTTGATTGTTATTTCTAAATTACGCATATTATTTAATATAATTAAAATTCAATTTAATGGCTCTATCAAACATTTTTTGTACTGACAATGGCACTAAATTTACCTCCAGGGCAACCCAACTATTCCTACATGAACATGGAGTGCTTCATGAATGCACTTGTGTTAACTAACATACCTTAACAAAGTGTTTCTGAATGAAAACATTGCCACATTCTCAATGTTGCTCAATGTTTATGATTTCAAGCCAATTTATCACTTCATTTTTGGGGCTAGTGCATTCTCACCGTATACCCTCTCGTAACTTACAAATTGTCACATTACAAAGGTTTGTTTCACACATTTCACACTAATGCTAGTCTTAGGGTGTTTGGTTGCCTTTGCTAAGCCCAAACTATTAAGTCCAATTGTGACAAAATTTTAGCCTTGCAGTACTACATGCATTTTCTTGGGCTACCCATCCAATCATAGTGGTACCGTCTCTATGACCTTGAAAACAAAAAATCCTTGATATCTAGGGATATCGCCTTGTAAATGACATTTTTCCATGCCATCCCCAACCACCTGAATCACCGTCCATTTCTATTCTTCAATTACCATTACTTAAAGTTCCCATACCCACAGTCTTTCCCTCTACACCACCCCAACCTACAACTGCTAACACTCCAATTGCCTCACCAGTTGAGCTTGTCATAGCTATCCCTCCTCTACCCCTGCCAGCACCCTTTTGATCTTATTGAAGTTGGCCCACCTCCTTGCTTTTGCAATTACGTTTGTCGATTACACTTGAAAATTACAATTATATGTTCTAATTTTTATTGTTAGTTTTTAGATCTATTAGTTAAACAGTAGTTTTACTAATAATTATTAATGTTTATATTTTATATTAATTTTGTTGGTTTTGAAGTTAAATGGTGAAATAAGGAAAGACGATGAGCAAATGAAGAATGAGCAAATGAAGAAAGAATGAAAGAAAGAAAGAAAGAAGGAAAGCCAGACAAAGGCTAGAGTAATTACTCCTAAAGGGGGAGTTCTTACTTCAAGAGAAAGACTAAGCCTGAATGTAGCGTCCTTATGCCTAAGGAAACACAATAGTCCTTGCACCAAAAGCTGGAGTAATTACACCCAACCTGGAGTACATACACCAGCCTTGTCGTACCTATGCCAAGAAGACACCCTAGTTGCCGTCCTTGTACCAATTGGTGTACCTACGCCTCATTTCTTTAATCACCTTGAGAAGAGTCAAACTAGTGACTTTTGGGGAGCAAACCCAAATCTTACTGGTTGAAGCACTATTCATTTCTTTGTTTATTATTTCTGCTTTTAGACTTGAATTTAATCTACAGAGTTCTTTAATAAAGGTTTCAATCTTCTTTCTGTCATTAATTTACTTTATTTAATTTTTGTTGTACAGCATGTTAGATAACTTGTTTACTTAATCAAACTCATCAATGATGGACGGTCTGTATTTCTAATCTTTAGTGTTTCATTCTTAATTTTTAATCTTCTATTTTTAGAGCATGTAATTGCAGAGATGGGCATGGGGTGGGAACGGGACAAGTACGCCTATCCTCAAACCTAAATCAATCCCAGGAACTTATTTTACCCCTCATCCCCAACCCAAATGAGTAAAGGGGATCTTCATAGGAAATCGGGCATCTGAAATAGAAAAAAAAAAATAAAAAAATAAAACAAAAAAATAAAAAATTTCAAATTCCAAATTACAAATTCAAGTATCAAGTCTAAATTTCAAATATTTCAAATTCCACAAGCTTAACTACTTAAATATTAAGTCCAAATTCCAGATGCAACCATAACTGCACAAGTGTCAATTCAAGTTTCATGCTCCAGATTTAAGCCAAAGATCATTAACACAAATCAGTTGGGAGAGTCGGAAATTTTTTGAGGAACAGGTAGGATACAAGTCGGGGATAAACTCATACCCGCACCATACCTGATTTTCAAATTTTTTAAAAATTATCCACATACCCTATTCGATCCCCAAAAAATTTTTGAATCTCCTACCCGTTTGGGTCAGGGATCGGGTAGGGTATAGACAGGTCAGCCGAGATAGCCATCCCTATGTATTGATGAATATTATTTTTAATTTTTTGGATAACCATTAAAACTAATTAAATTTCACCCAAATCTCACATACTCTTAGTGGGTTAAAATTGCTTAAAATTAAATTAAATAATTATATATTTATCATCATGAATTCTAAATTTTAATTATTTGAAAATCATTAATACCGATTAAATTCTCTAAAATCACTAATGTTTCTAATGGACAAAAATTGCTATATCAAAATTAGAAATTGATTTTTGGGTTGTATATTTTCGAAAAATAATAAAATCAACTACATTCTTTGTAATCGCAGGTGATTTTATCTGATTTAATTTGTTTTGATAAAATCCAATTTTGTTTTTATAACTCATCACATTTGCCATACCAATCCTAATTTGTGAGTCTAGATTAAGTCTAATTTTTATTAATTTATTTAATTTATTTCTTTTTATTTAATTTATTGTTTTATATATTTTATTCGTATTATTTTTATCAAACTTAGTTTTCATTTAGGACTGAACCAAAACTTAATTCCTGCAGCATTTTTTATCTATTTATTCTGTTAGTAGTTTACTAAAATTTCTTTGGTTAAAAATCAAGACGTGTCTAAAATTAGATTGCAAATTTAAGAACCTATTCATTTGATCTTAGCCTGACCGAGTTAAACTACAACGTACTCTCCTACACTTGGGAGTTATTGCAATTGCAACTATAAAGGATAGTCTTTTATCCCATTTTACCTGACCAAAAACTTCATCTCATATTTGACTTCAAGTACTGTCCATCATATTTCTAACATCATTTCCTATTCTAAATTTTCTAGACTGCATTCTGTTTTTTTATCTTCTCTTTCACAACATAGTGATCCCACCTCTCACTATCAAGCTATTAAGCATTCACACTGGTAAGATGCCATCTTTGTTGAACTCTAGGCTCTTGAAGATAATCACACTTGGGGTCTTTCTTCTCTTCTCCCTCGGCAAATAGTTGATCAATTGCAAGTGGATATTTAGGACAAGTTGAATGTAGACGGATCGGTTGAATGCCACAAAGGCTGGCTTGTCGCTAAGGGTTTCATCCAAGTTGAGGGCTTGGATTATCATGAGACTTTTGTTCTTCTTGCCATACCAGCTACTAAGAGTTGCGTTCTTGTTACAGCCACTGCTCAGAATTGGCATTTGCATCAATTGGATGTTTATAATGCTTTTCTTCATGGTGACTTGGATGAAGATATTTATGTCTCTTTCCTCCTAGTTATGACACTCAATGGGAGACACGAGTTGCAAACTTCAAAAGTCCATATATGGCCTAAAATAGGATTCTCGCAACTGGTATTCCAAGCTCTCTTTTGTTCTTACAATTGTTAATTTTTTTCAATTGCAAGCAGATCATTCTCTATTTACTTGTAACGGACCGACAGTAATGTCGGTGGGCCGACAAGAGGCTGAACAAGCTATCACTAACATGCAGTGAAATACTCCTCCCACATCGCTTAGGTAGATTAAGTGCCATATATGTAATATTCAACATATCCCAAATATAATTCGCCTTAAAGTCATGAAGATACTGGATTCTATTGAAATTCCAGGGTCAAGTTTGCTTGAGAAAAAGTATTAAGATGGGTGATCCCTAGGAAGACCTTGCATCGCACCTAACCGACCCCAAAGTGGACGATATTGTACTATGCAAATGTGAGTCATAATAAATAGTATCCGATTTAATACCCAGTTGTAAATGTAGAGCACGTGCTCAAAAAAGGAGAAGATGTGACAGACTGGTGGTAAAGTAGATGGGAAGACAAGAGGCTAGATGAGTTACTACTGAAATGTAGTGAAGCACTTCCACCCCACATTGCTTGGGTGGAATAACTATCACATATGTAACATTTAACATCCCCTAAATATAATACATTTTAAAGTCATGAGGGCATTGAATGATATTTGATCTACATGGTTAATTATGCTTTGGTAAGAGTAGTATTAAGATGGGTAACTGTCCGAAAGGTCACCGCATTGCATAAAATCGAGTTCAAAACGGATAATATTGTAATATTGGGATGTGGGTTGTTACATTTCTTGTATTTGAGGTTCCTCTTTCACTGTAGTTCTAAATGATCTTCTGATCGTGGACAGTCAATAAGCCATGGCTTCTCTCAAGAGTGTTTTCATCAATAAATTCAAGGATCTAGGCCAGCTTAAATAGTTTCTCAGCATTGAAGTTGCTCGATCTCCCTTTGCATATTTATAAATAAGCAGAAACAGCCCTGTTTCTTCTCCTATGGAACAACATGTCAAAACTCCCTAAAACATTGGTAGTCATTTTCCCAACTCCGGGGGATATCGTTATGTAATGAGTCAAAAAAAAATTTTATTCGGTAATTTTCAGCTATCATTCATTCAATTGGTGATTTATCCTTTTTTGTTTTAATTTAATTCGGTGATGAGCTAAATTGGGTAAATTAAAATTTTGTTTATTTTTGAGGTATTATTTAAATGCCCGATTTCAATGTGGACCTACGGATTGAGTGGGTTTTCAACGTGATTTTATTTGTTTGTGAATCGGAATTTTTAAAATTTGTTAGTGTGGACATTGAATGAATTAATTTAAGTACAAAATATAAATTTAAAACAGTAGTGATCTTACTGGGTGGTTAAGCCCTAAATTGGTCACCCTCTATATTAGTGTGACCTAGACCCTTTTTCTACTAGTTTATTGATTTATCAGCTCAACCGACCAAGTTAATTCGGTTTTAAAACATTTCATCGATATATATATACACACAAAAGGATAGTTGCATAACTAATTTTCCCAAGAAAGTTGTTTGATCATTTGACAAACAGGAAGAAATGTGTACTGACCTTTTGATGGCTTGTATTTCTGGTCTTCCATCCTCTGTGAGTAGACTACCTCTGGCTGTGCTTTGAACATGTCTTAAAATTTCTGATATTAGTTGGTTCCTTGCTTCATGTTCTTGCCTCTTCTTCAGAATCCAAGGTTGCAAAATCTGTTCAAAGAAAGCCAACAGTTGTTTCTAAGAAAAATGGAAAATGTTATCATACCTCAACCAAATAATAATAATAATAATAATAAAAATAAATAAATAAATAAATAACAATAGAAATCAGGTAAATACCAAAAATAGGAAGGTTGACATCAAATTTTATGTTATTTCGGTGACAACTGTAAATGGGGAGATTGATATCAAATTTGTTATTAGTTCGATAATAATTGTAAACGAGGGTTGACATCTAATTTGATGTTATTTCAGTGACAACTTGATTTAAACGGTTGGATTAAAATCTAACAATTCAAATACATTCATAAATTTTAATTTAAAAAAAATATATGCATATATTTGGACTGTTTAATTTTAATGTAACGACTCAAATAGGATTGTTATCGAGCTGACATTAAATTTAATGTCAGCTTTGAGTTCAAATAACGTGTATGTTGTGAGTTTCTTTTTTTATTATTATTTAAAACTGTGACCACAACTATCCCACGTTATTTTGATTAGGAAAATACCATTCTAACGGATTTAAAAAAAAAAAGAGAAATTGATTATTGCAATTGGAGAGGTCCAATTATTAGAATCTTGTATCAACTTGAGATAATTAATTTTATTAAGGCATGTTACTATCAGTTTGAGAGAGTTAATTTTATTGAGTTGTGATAAATTTTAACATGTCACCTTAAATATGACCCCGCTTGTATGTGAAGAGACAGATGGATGAACCAAATATGAGAATTGCACAACTGAAAAATTGAGATTAAAAATGAATGAATTAATCCTTGCTAAATCCAGCTATAATACCATATTAAAATATCCAACTTAAGGGGCCGATTGGATGATGCTAAAATTTTAGGGGGATAAGTTTTAGAGGGGGTATAAAATAAGAGGGGGTATTAGTTTTAGAGGGTTGGCCCACGTTGATGTGATGTTTATGGAGGGGGATAACT
>QLOD02000013.1:21327319-21342724 GCA_003260245.2 Sideroxylon spinosum | reverse complement strand
AGCATAAGCTCGGCTCTAATCATCCACTACCAATCAGTGCCATCCTTCAATAGCCTCCTGAAATCAATAAATCCCAAATAAATTCCAATGCAACTAAGGCTGCAATGAAAAGAACAGAAGAAGCCTTTCAAGAGCTAAAAAAATACAGTAATGAAGGCTACGCATTGATGAAAAAAAACCGCAGATGGTGATATTAGTAAAGGTTGTGAATGAAGAAAAAAAAGCCGCAGGCAGTGATGAAGACTGCAAGTGGATTGGATATGACAACAACGAAGGCTACTTAGTGATATAAACCTAGAAAAAAATTACCCGGAGCTCTAATACGATATTAACTAAGAAAGATGAGGATAATGCTTTTCTTATATTCAAGAATGATTGATACATCATAATATATAGACTACTCTAGGAGAAAAAATAGGAAACTAATATGCCAAAATCAGCAAACAATCAATCCTATAATTTAAGGGATCATACCCAAGTTAAACTATCATTACTTTTCTAGCTAATTATATACAATATATTTTCCTCAGCAATTAGTATAAGATGGCTGTACAATTCCACAAACAACTCAAACTTGGAAAGGTCTTTCTCTTAACGTTCTAAAAGGAATAAACACTTAGTTAAAGAAGATAATAAGACAAAATAGAAACATCCAAAAGGGTTAATGTGAGAAGGCACTGGTAGCAAGTTCATGTTGATAAAATTTTATTTTTTAATAGGGTACAAGTTAGCACAGTGGGTGATGATAAAAAGGGGAGGAATATAACAGAAAACATTGAAGAAAATTTTTTCTTACGAATGTTAAAGGTGTTGCACAGGTAAAAGGCCTATTTATCAGGTAACCAACTAAAGAAGAATGGTGCAGTAATAGAAGAAAAAAAAGGAGGAGACGGTGGTTCAGAAGAGAGAAATGCTATGATGCTGATTATAGTGAAGATAGCTCAACTAGCAAATGGAAAAGTAAAGCAATGAAAATGAAAAATACTTTCTCTTCTAGTTCTAAAAGGAATAAACACTGAGTTAAAGAAGATAAAGGAATGGGATAGAAACATCTAAAAGCATTAATCTAGGAAGGTACAAGTAGTAAGTTTATGGTGATAAAAATTTATTTTCTAATGGCGTGTAATTGAGCATGGAAGGGGATGATAAAAGGGATGAACAAAATATAAGATATAAGAAAAACAATTTCTTACCAACGTTAAAGGTGTTGCATAAGTAATAGCCTTTGTTATTAGGGAACCAACTGAAGAATAATGGGGCTGGAATAGAATATGAGAAAGAATAAGACAGGGGGTTAAAAGAAGAAGAGAAAAATACTATGATACTGATTATGGTAGAAGATAGTTCAACTGGCAAAGTGAAAGTTAAAGAAATAGAGACGGACAGCTCAGACTTAGACAACTCTTTCTTTCTCTTGGGGTTTTAAAAAGAACAGACAGTGAATTAAAGAAGATAAAGGAAATTGACACGGAAACATCTAGTCGGGTGAATGTGGAAAGATACCGGCAGCAAAGACTCGGACAACTATTTCTCCTGAGCTTCTATATGGAGTTGACAGTAGGTTAAAGAACATAAAAGGATGGGATAGAAACATTAAAAGGATTAATGTGAGAAGTCAGTGGCACCATGTTCATGGTGATAAAATTTTATTTTGCAATGAGTGTACAAGTGAGCATGGAAGATGAAGATAAAAAGAAAAGCATGTGACATAGAAGATAAAAGAATAAATTTTCTTATTAAATGTTCCAGGTCTTGCACAAGTAAAGGATGGCTATCAGGGAATCCACTAAAGAAGAATGGTGCAAAAAATAAGGAAAAAAAAAGATGAAGTTGGTGGGTTAAAAGAAGAAAAAGAGAAATACTATAATGTTGATTATGGTAGAAAAGCTCAACTGGTAATTGAAAAGGTAAAGCAATGGAGACGGATATCTCAGACTTGAAAAGCTCTTCCTATTGGGAATCAAAACGAAACAGACAATGAGTTAAGGGAAGAGATTTTATGATCTTGATTGTGGTAGAAGATAGTTTGGCTGGCGAAAGAAAAAGTATAGCAATGTAGATGGATAGCTCAGACCCAAACAACTCTTCCTCTTGGTTTTCAAAAAGAAAAGACAATGGGATAAAGAACATAAAGGGGATGGGTTAGATAGATTTAAAAGCATTAATGCAAAAAAAAATAAAAAAAAGCCTGTTGTTGGTAGCAAATTCAAGGAGATCAAAATTTATTTTTTAATTTAGGTTGCGTTTGGAGTCCTAAATAATCTAAAAAAAAGTTCAAAAGTTTCACCTTTTTCAAACTCCAACAAATTCAATCTTCGTTTAAAAAATTTTCAAAAATCGTTAGAACGGGTCAAAATAACACGTTCCAACGGTTTTGTCAGATTTTTTTTTAGAAGTTGTACTGACATTTGTACCAAAAAGTTTCACAAAACTCCAAAATTTTTAAGATCCTCCACTAAAATTTTACCACGTGTCACTTTATATAATTTTTAACAACTTTATATCAAATTAATCACAAATAACTAACCATCATTTCAAAACAACTTTTTACATTCCAAACTTCAAAAAAATACACTTTTGGTTTTTTTGGGACTCCAAACGCAGCCTTAGTACAAATGAACATGGATTGTGATGATAAAAAGGAAGGTTTATGATATATGAGATAGAAAAACAAATTTAATCGCCAATGATTTAAGGTGTTGCACAAGTAAGAGGCCTTGTAATCAATGAGCTAACTGAAAAATGGTGTATCAATAGAAAAAGAGAAATGAAGAGGTGGCGGTGGGTTAGAAGAACAAGAAAAGAAAGATATTATAACGATGATTATCCAAAATTATAGTTCAACAGGGAAAGGGAACGATAAAGTAAGGGAGACCAACAACCCAGCCATAGACAACTCTTTCTTCTTGTGTTCTAAAAGGAATATACACTGGGTCAAAGAAGAAAAGAGGATGAGGTAGAACCATTTAAAAAGGTTAATGTAGAAAGACAACGGCAGCAAGTTCATGTTGATAAAAATTTATTTTTAAATGGGCTGCAAGTGAGCATGAAAGGTAAAGATAAAGAGAGAGAGGAATATAACACATGAGATGGACGAAAAAGAAAAATTTGTATACAAATGTTCAAAGTATTGCACAAGTAAGATGTTTAGTTATCAGGAAGCCAACTGAAGAACAATGGTGAGAAGAAACAAGGAGACAAAATACTATGATTCTCATTATGGTTGAAGATGGCTCAACTGGCAAAGAGAAAGGTAAAACTACGGAGATGGACAGCTCAAACTTGGACAACCTTTTCTTTTGGGGTAATAAAAGGAACACACGGTTGGCAAAGCAAAGGAGATGAATAGCCTAGAGTTTGATAACTCTCTCTCTCTCTCTCTTAGACTTCTATGAGGAATAGATAGTGGGTTCAAGAAGATAAAGGGAAGTTGCATAAACATCTAAAAGGGTTAATTTGAGAAGATAGTGGTAGCATGTTCTTGGTGATAATTTTTTTTAATGGGTTCAAATTAGCATGGAAGTTAACGATAAAAAGGAAAGAAATATGACATAAAGATGAAAGAGCAAAATTTTCTTTCTAAACTATTCAAGGTGTTGCACAAGTAAGAAGCCTAATTATTAGAGAATTGACTAAGGAATAATAATACAAGATTAGAAGAAGAAGAAGGCAATGCTGGTAGGTTAAAAAAAGAAGAAAGAGAAACCTTATGATACATATTGTGGTAGAAGATAGCTCAACTGGTAAATGGAATGGTAAAGCAATGAAGATGGATGACTCAAACTCGTAAAGCTCTTTCTCTTGGGAATCAAAATGAAATAGACAATGAGTTAAAGAGAGATAGATACAATGATCCTGATTATTATAGAAGATGGCCCAATTGGTGAAAAAACGATATGGCAATGTGGATGGATAGTTCAAACTTGAACACTTTTCCTCTTAGGTTTTGAAAAGGAGCAGACAGTGGGATAAAGAATACAATAGGGATGAGGTAGATACATCTAAAAGGGTTATCGTGGAAAAATAGTGGTAGCAGGTTCATGGTGATAATTTTTTTTTTTTTAATGTGGTGCAATTGAGCATGGATGGTGATGGTGAAAAGGAAAGAATATAATACATGAGATAAAAGAGTTAATTTTTTTTACTAATGGTTCATGGTGTGGCACAAGTTAGAGGGCTTGGTTATAAATGAACCAAGTGAAAAAGAATATACAGGAATAGAACAAGAGAAATGAGGAGACAGTGGGTTAGAAGAATAAGAGAAATATACTATGATGATGATTATCCAAAAATATCGTTTCGTTGGTAAAGGGAAAGATAAAGCAACAAAGACAAATAACCCAGTCTCGGACAACTCTTTCTCCTGATGTTCTAAAGGAGTAGACACTGGATCAAAGAAGAAAAAGAGAATGAGACAGAAACATTTAAAAGCTTAGTGTGGGAAGACAGTGCCAGCAAGTTCATGATGTTGAAAATTTATTTTTTTAATGGGGTGTAAGTAAGCATGGAATGTAATGATGAAGAGGAAGGAATATAAAACATGAGATAGAAGGAAAACATTACATGCCAATGTTCAAAGTGTTGCACAAGCAAGATGTCTGGTTATCAATAATCCAGCTAAAGAGCAATAGTGATAAGAAAAAGAGAGACAAAATACTTTAATCCTCATTATATTAGAAGATAGCTCAACTGGTAAAAAGAAAGGTAAAGTTATGGATATGGACAGCCCAAACTTGGAGAACCCTTTCTCTTAGGTTTATCGAAGGAATAGATTGTGACATCTTGAATTTCTATTAATTTTTAAGATGCATTACTCATTTAATATTTTACACTTAGAAATTTTAACCACATAAATATGGTATTATTTTAAATTTTCATTAATTTTAATTGGAGTAATTGGTACACTTGTAAAATTTATTTGGTTTTAGGTTAAATTTAATAGACTGATTAGTTTAGGTTAGCATTTGTTAAGTAGTGATGGCATGACATGGCAAGCACATGTGACTGTTAGTGTGCATGAGGCTTTGCTGGTTGGTATATGTGTGTGCGTGTGTGGGTTTGGTTGGTACGTGGCACGATTAGGAAAAAAAAATAAAAAATGGGTTGAGGCGGAATGAGGCATATATTGTTATACACATAGGTGTTAGCACGTTAAGAAAAAGCAATATCGGGCAATAAAGAAAATGCAAAGGAAAAGGAATAGTAAGAAGAGAATGAGACTTAGGAAAAATTTGGCTAAATTGTTAAAGTAAGCTATTTTGTCAATTTAAAATTGACCTTATAGAAGATTAAATAAATTAAATATATTAAAGGAGTAACGGTTGTATTTTACTTATTAGATTTATATTAGTAATTGATTTTGGGTTATATTTTAACCGCTTGATGTCTGAATTGTTCACTATGTTTCGATTAAAATTAGGACCCGAGGATAATCCTAGAAACCTCCTCAGTAGTTTGATTCTCTTAAGAATATTTGCTATTCATTTGGGTGTATTAAACTTAAAGGTAAAAGATATTAAATAAAAATTGATGAATTTTATTTATTAATTATTTATCTTGATAAGAGATGCTGATAATTTATGAATTTATTGTGTTAGATATGAAAAGTGATTATTTGCTAAATGATAAATTTGAGAAGTAATATCTTATTTAGAAAAGAAATATATATCATTGCATATCAGTATGAATTATGTGCATTACACTTGCATTATGGTTAAATGAGACCAGGCCAGAAGACAAAAATATGAGGCCAGACGGGGCTAAAAAGTAAAAATATAATAAACTAGATTAGACTAATGGGACATGCTAAATTAAAGCCACTATCCATAGTTGAGATCTCAACTTATAGGCTAGATGAGGTCAAACGTGTGTTGCATTATTATTTAAATCATTTATCATGTAAATATGCCATGAGTTGGCTATCTAGTTCCTAGTGATGTTGATGATGGTTGAAAAATGAAAAGAGACGATAAGTTGTGTGTTGAGATTTTTTTTCACTATCAGTTATGATACATTTAAATTAATTATTATTTGATTATGGGATAGTTGTCTATATAATTATTGTTGATTATCTTTGGTGTACATTTTTCATCTTTTATTGTAAGTGTAATACCTCCATTGAGAGTGTGACATTCACACCTAAATTTACATAGTTCAAGTTAAGTTTTAGAAGTGGCTACAAGTGTTGGAGAAGACCTTAAGTTACCCATTTCCCTGTTTTGATCCTATGCTGGTATTTAGAGTTTCTGTAAATAAACCTAGAGTTTCAACATTATCAAACTAATGTTTTGTTTAAGGGGTTTTAAAAGTTTTAAGTTCATATATATTTAAGTACTTGTGAGGTTTTCTGTTTATTTTAGCTATAGTTTAATATATACTTGAAATCTTAGGTTTTCTTTTAACGTGTATAATTAGATTTAGAGATGTTCACTCTATTTCAGGGATTAAATATATATCCTAAAATAGAGGTACGAGACAGACGATAGGCAAAGCAAAGGAGACGAATAGCCAAGACTTGGACAACTCTTTCTTTTGGACTTTTATAAGGATTAAACAGTGGATTAAAGAAGATAAAGCAATGTGGTATAAACATGTGAAAGAGTTAATGTGAAACGATTGTGATAGCATGTTCTCGATGATAAAAATGTATATTTTAATGTGGTGCAAGTTAGCATGGAAGTTGACAATTAAAAAAGATGAAGCTCCATTCTAATTTGTAGTGTCATGATTTTGCCCAATACCTAACGTTTCTTATAAATCTTGGGAACACTGAGTTCTTCCCCCAATCAACAAACCGTTCAAATCTTGAACCATCATGTCATATTATAAAGCGTTACCTATAATAAAAGAACCACTCGGTTGAATTGGTCGACCCAACATTCTAAATTGATTTGAAGTACTAACTGGTGGTAATCCAGTTAAGTTTACATCACCATTCATACTGCTTTGGTAGTCAATTTGCTTGTCTCCTATTGGGCTAAGCTTTAAAGCAAAACCACTAGTCATGTGCTAGCTAATAATCGACCGTTTTACTCCTAGTGAATTGTAACTTTGGGCAATATTAGTTTGTTGCTTCCCAGTCATTGAGAGGTTAATCCCAGGTATAGATTATGAAGATGTAAACTTGTGAATTTTGATTAGCCACTAAAAATCTTATCAATAATCGACTAAAAACTAAGAGTCCTTTGAACCATGTTATGTTTAATGTCAGATATGAATTCCATAACATTTCCTAACGTAAAGACCCAAAAATTTCAAATTTTTATTTTAGATTTAGATTTTTTTTTATCTCAATTGTATTTTATTTAAAATTTTGAAATCTTGTTTAAATAATATGTGGGCGACATGTACTATTTTTTTATTTAATTATATGAACATATACATGTTAGGGTATGCTTATGTGTGTGTATATATATTATGTGGCTGCGTGTGTTTCTATTGGTGGTGGAAGGAGGCAAGACTTATTGGTTGGAGGGTGTGGCAAACTTTAATTGTGTGTGTGGGAATTGGAAGAGGAGTTATGGCAAGACTTAATTATTATGTGGGGGAAGCCAAAGAGTTGACTGATAGGTAAGACTTATGTGGGAAGCTTTGAGTGTATTGATGGAAAATTTATGGTTGGTGCATGTATGGGATGAGAGAAGGGGATATTATTTCGTCGTATAATATATAATCTTTTCCACTTTCCTCCAATACCATTTTTCAGCACCTAAAAATTTTACCCCTTAGAATATATATTTTCTTTGTTCTACGTAAGTAAAAGGAAGAGAGAGAGGATCACATATTCTCTATTTTTTGTGTTGAAGAATCGTCGGGAGAAGAACAAAACCACGAGTAACTCAACGTGGGACTCATCGGAAATCATCTTAGAGGGCCAACTTGAGTTAATGAGGTTTAGGCAATCTATACACTCTTCCCAATGTGTATATCCGAGGTAGGTGGGGCTTAGCATATACATTTATACTTCTTTCATGTCTTTGCAAAAATATTAGGTTTGATTATATCTATATGTGCTTGAGTTGCAAACTTGATCCATGTACAGATTTTGTTACATGAAATTTGGAATTTGTACACTAGAACTGGTATATTGTTTTTACATAAACATCATACTTAGAGGTTGAATTGATTTTTTTGATATTTTTACGCATGTAACTAGACATATAAAGGAGTATCTAATTCACCAAAAAAATTCTTCAAACTGTGTGGCTGCAACGTTGGTTGTGAATAACATTACATTTCATGTATTGTAAAATAAAGAATTTCAAATGGCCTTGACAAAAGTTGCTGAATATGAAAGTGGCTATATACCAACAAGTGGTGAAACGGGGAGAACAAAGATATTAATGGGTTTAAAAGAAGAAGCAAAAGAGTATCTTGGCCCGATACTAGTTGCACGTTAATGTCAGATTCCTGAATCGATGGACAAAAGAGACCCCAGATAAATTTGTTGGCAGTTTTGCAAAAGGAGTAGTTTTCTTGATGTCAATATGTATGGTTGGAGAAAGGAAAGATGGTGATTATATTGAAAATTTTTTATCAATTAGGATTGAAGAAGTCGGACCTCAAAATGTAATACAACTTGTTTCAGATAATGCATTAAATTATACTTCAGCTGGATACTTCATTGAACAAAAATTTGCTCATATTTCAAAAACAAGATTGAACCCACTGTTTAGATTTTATTCTTGACGATATTGATGGACTTCCACAAGTGAATCTCATTATAGCATATTCCCCAAAGATTGTTAAATTTATTTACAAATATCACCATATGCTAGATTTGATGAGATTTTATATGCGTGGAAAAGAATTAAAAAGGCCAGGTATGACTCGATTTGCAATTCAATTTATTTATCTTGAGGGAATTTCAAAAGAATAAGAGAAATTAAGATTTATGGTTACATCAAATTAGTGGAGAAATTTGTCACAATGTAAAACTGGGGACAGACAACAAGTATTCAGTATAATTCAAGGTTATAATTTTTTATTAAGGGGAAAAAAAAATAAAAGCATAGTTGAATCCCTTATTAAAATTTAAGAACAGTTGATAATGGTAGATCCGTTATAGGATATTTGTATGAGATGATTAACAAAGCAAAAGAATTTATAAAATCTTTTATGTGGTAAATGCTAAAAGTTTTTACCATTTTCAAAATGTAATTGATGAGAGATGGAATAAAAATATGTCTTCTGATGTAGCGGTAGCAATTCTGAGTTCATATTTTTATTATTCAAAGAAAGTGACTATGGACAAGTAAACTAAACCAGCTCTAGAAAGAATTGTCCAAAAGATGGTTTTGAATTCCGAAGATCGTAAGAATATCATTTCAGACTTTTGCAATATATCACTCGTAAACCAAGTATTTTCAGTGAATTTGCAATAAATAGCCTTCGTGATGCATATCCAAGTAATTTTTTTATTTTTTAACTGGCATATTTATATTAAATTTTTTTTATGATTTTGTATTTATTTAGTAGACTATTAATCTTATATTTTCCTAATTTTAAATTTCTTATTTTTTTAGTTTGAAAAAAAAATAAAGAAAAACACGAATATGGTAGGAATTATTTGGGACCAAAATTCCAATGCTGCAAAAGTTGGCTATCAAAATTTTTAGCCAGCCATGAAGTACTTCAGCTTGTGAGAGGAATTGGAGCGCTTTTGAAGTCGCTCATACAAAAAGGAGAAATCACTTAGAACCTAAAAGATTTCATGATTTAGTTTACATACGGATGAACTTATACAAAAAAAAAAAAAAAAAGAAAGTAAGCTACAAAGAAAGTAAAGAATTTACACCTATTTCTCTTGAGAATATCAATCCATTTAAAGATTTAGATGAAAATTTCCATTTGGAAGATGCAACGGGGAGTGAAGCATCATCATTTTCTGATTTAAGAAATGAATAGTTAGAGCCCAATACTACAGATGATTTTTTTTCTTCCCTTAGAATACAATAGTTTATTTATTTAATTTTAATATTGGTTTATTCTGTTTGCAGACAAAGTTGTATAACTTTTGATTGATTTCTTTTAATTACTAAACATGTCATTTTCTTCTTTAGGACGTTATGGCTTTCGGTTCAAATTAAATAAAAAAAATTACATCTTATTTTTCAGCTCATTATTTTTGCATATAGCTTAATGAATAATTTTTTATCCAAGTAGTTTTTTATCTAAGCCTTTTTCCCACCTAGTGGAAAAAGGCTTAGTTTGATTTGATTTGTTACCTGTTAAAAAATATTATGGCTATAACCAAATTAATGATATACATTTAACCAAACAATTCTTAATTTTTTTTAACGATTGAATGTCATGCCAAAATGTTTCATACTTATTCTTTGAACAACGCTGAATAATTTTTGAATTATGAATTTTTCATCCCACTGAACAATTTTTGAATATTGAATTTGTTACTATGACAATACTAATGAAAAAAATTCACCAAAATAATGTAAATAAACATAAACCCATCATTTTAAAACAAATAATTCATAAAGATATAATATATTTACAAAATTACTAGTGTCATGTAAAATTTTCTTGTTCTACTTTAGGATAGAGTAGTGTTTCCTCCAAACATTAATCACAAATTGCAGAGTGAAGAAATGAGCCAACAACCGGATACAAGTAATTCACTGCATTGTTCAATTAAAACCATGACAAGATTCCCAGAGTCAAATGGCATAATTGAGAGCCATAAACATCTACACACATTCATTTAGGGTTCTATACGTATATTTATAAACAATATCCATTTTTATATTTATACATCCTATATATGACATACCACCTACGGTATGCGCCTGTTGCTGGGCATTTTATTATACAAGAGACCATGCCTAGAGCTCCACATCTGAAGCTGAGAATTCACCCACGCTGGGCTCCTTCAGATCCAATCTCGAATCTATAAGTCATTAGCTAGCTCTCATTTTGTTCTAGCATTCTTATTCTTCATAAGTCATTCGTCTTTCTGTTCAGTAATTCTCAGATGGCTAGTAAAATGGGACCTGAGTCCAATCCAGCACTAGTAGTAATCGTGATCCATGAAGGGAGACTCGAGAGCCCATGGATAGACTCGGGGAATTAGACACGATTCAAACATGAAAGCTATGGTATCTGATATTCTCTTTGGTCCTGCTTCATTTCCTTGTGCAATTGTTAACTGTGATAGCCGAAAAGAAAAGGACAAATGCTGTCAGTTTAGACTCCAACAGTTGAACACTGATGATATTACAAAACAGACAATTAATGGGATAAATGCTTAGAAAACCTGATAATTCAGTCAACCACTAGGTGGCAATGAGAGTTTTGTTCCCCGAGAGAAAGTGAAGGGAAGTAATATGGACAAAAAAAGCTTACCTCGAAAGTCTTGGTATCAGGACCATGGGGAGTCATACAGCTGCGGAGGCTTGCACCACCAGGAAGAAATCCATCAGCTCTTTCCTGAAAATAAAGTTTATATATATATATATTGAAGCTACGGACAAGCAAAGGCGAATATTGATTTCCTAATAAGTAGGATTTCGTGCAAATGGCAAACTAATGCTTCTATGAAAACACTTATTTTATTCAATTATGTTTTCATTTTTATTCGTATGGATGCTCATGTTGGGCCAAGAATATAAAAAAATCAGTTGGTTTACTCTATTAGCCTAATAATAAGCTACCGTTAGGACTCCAAGATCCAATGGTTGCTAGGATATCTATCCATGTAAATACACACACATATATATATGGGAGAGTTTTGAATACCTCCCTAGAAATGGATTCTATCAAATCCCAAATTCAAAGTAGCACATCAATCTAAATACATAACCATCTCCCCATTGGGTGTGCATCAACAGGTAAGTCACACTCCTAACTAACCAAAATTTAAACCTTGCAACCACTTCATTTGGAGGTGACAGGAGATTCCAATTGAGGTAAAGTCAAGCAGAAATGATCTTCTTTTTCACCCCAAACCCAACTGCAGCAAAACAGTTAGTATTGAAACGAGTTTCCCTAAACCCAAATGTAAAAATATTCATTAATTATAGGAGTTTACCTTATATACTCCATAGATCAAACCCATAAATTCACTTATACAATTGTGATGATAATATGGAGGTCGGAAAGTATGTTTAGGAACCAACCACCGGGGAGGAAAAATAACAAAATCAAGCAATGCCACACCAGGTTTATCTGTTGGTGCTGTTAGGACTGCAGGACTGCATTCAATTTTTCACGAATTGAGAATCAAACATGTTAAACATGTACGTGTAAACAAATAAGCAGTATAGGAAATAACAAAAGATCAAGAAACCACAAAAATGGAAGCTAACCCACTTGTATTTATTAATGATCACTATGGTCAACCAGAATAGTATTGTAAGGGCAAAACTTACCTAGATCATACTGCAAGCAACGAAATTTCACTCCATCAGGTCTACCGTGATATTAAGTTACCTAAGCTTTTTAGATGAAAAAGCTGCATGGATGACACCATCCTTTATCCCATAAATGTGGAAATATAAGACTCAAAAGGACACCTACCTTAAATGGGACATAATTACCATGCCAGGCAACCACATTGAATGGGGAGAAATCCTATTTTGTAGTAAAAAGTTCACCACCAAACTTCTGTACAATGGTATATCCTGGACGCGACCTCTTTTCAAATCAGACTGTGGGAGCAAGGAAATCCTGTGGAGCAACCAGACCATTTGCAGCTACACATAATGGAGATATATAATTTACATGACAGTAAGATGATAACCTAGTATAACATGCTTTAGGAACAATATACTTATATAGTAATTCACTATCATGGCTTAACACAAAAATTATACACCTATTGGCCCAAGATCAGGAAGTTGGAAATGGGTGCCAAAAACCTCGGCAACATAACCATGTGATGGTCCATCTGACAAGTTAACAGCAAAATGAAATCCTTAACAAACCTTGATTGAATAGGAATCTTTCATTTCAACATTTGTAGGCCCTACGGTGCATTTTGCACTCCAATCCCTTGAAACCCTAAATTTTAATAAATTAGAACAAAAATAATCTATTAAAGTAAAAGTATCATTTAATATAAAAACAAAAAAATATAACCAAAAAAAATAAAAACTGATTATATGCATCAACTTCCAATAAAACCACGTGTAAATCCGTAGCTAAACTTCGAATTTAAAACTTTTATAAACTTTTATTATTGACATGTTTTTTTATTTTTTATTTTTAACTAATCATCTTCTTCTTGATCAACATATATTATTGGTGGGTGTATTTACTTAATTAACACATATTACTAATTTCTCATTATATGGTTGAAATTTAACGGTTTATTAAAAGTATTATAGTAATTTGATGCTCTTCACATTAATTTATTAATTAAATTTTAAGTTCATGATAATTAGTTACACATATTCTGTACGCTTAGTCCTCATTTGGTAACGTTTTTGTTTTCGATTTTTTATTTATATTTTAAAAATTTTATGAACTGACAATAAAAACATATTTGTTAAATCTATTTATATTTTTTTTCTAACAATATGAAAACTTAAAGAGAAAAAAAAAGAAGAAGTACTTTTCCTCTATTTTTTCTATTACAAATATTTTATCAATTTTGATACTTTTTCCATTGTTGCATCATGTTAAACTAAAATTATTTTTAATAAATGAAAAAATTAAATTAATTCAACAATTAATTTAACTAAAAAAATATATTTTAGTAAATTATTTTTAATTAATAATAAAGTTAAATTAATTAGTCTTATTGATCTAAGGTTTATAAACTTAATTTTATAATTGATTTTGATAATAACAAATATTGAATTAAATTTTTACATTAATTTTCAAAGAAATTGTATGAAATGTTACAATTAATTTTAATTTGATAGATTCAAGAATAATTTTACATAAGTTGGACAAAGAAATAAAGAAATTTCAAAATTTGGAGTAATAAAAGTTAAAGAAATATGAAGACTTAAACTCGAAGATTAACTCGGATGAATAGAGAAATCAGGTGTATGTTAATATATTGATGATATCTTAAAATCTAATGGTTCAATTTTCATGTTATTTTAATAAACTAGACTTCCATATCTACAACTTTATCAAAGGAAAATTTTGTGGATAAAGTTAAGATGTTCAAAAATGAGTTGGAATATTAATCACTATAGAAGAGATGTTAATTCTGAATTATAGAGATAATATTGGTTTTTGAGACATAACTAATAATCTATAACTTTAAAAATTATGATTTTTGGTGTATGAAAAGAAGACTTATAAAGTTACAACCTTTTTTTAGTTTAATTTTCTTCAAATTTTAAAAGCATCATGGTGAAACAGTAGCCTTAATTGGAAACACAGATTTAGAATGTCAGAAAAAGTTACCTGGAGCTAGTCTTGGTATGGAGGCTATGTCTGAAGATCTAACCGCTGGATGAAGGTCCAATTTATCCAAAACATAGTGTACTTATATATCTACAAATTTATTACTCTGGGGCAATGTCAGATATGAACGTTATGAGGGTTAAAAACGTTAAAAATATATTTCATAAAATCTGAATCTGAAACAAAGTATTGGAGGTGAGGAAATTGAAAAGTTTTCAAGGGTAAAAGTGTATTTTCACTTAGTAATAGTCATTTGGGGATTTTTGCCTATAAATACAGGCTCACGCTCAAATTTAATAAGAAGAAAGTAAGAAAAAAGTGCTTACAAAGAGATATAAAGAAATCCATAATTTTACAAACTGAATGATTTCTTTTTACACTTCTGCTTCATCTTTTATACTCAACTTGTAAATATTTCTTTTGGATTTGGTAGAGTGTTAAACTCATCGTTCTTATTGTAAGAGATGGAATTCATAAGCCTCTTCATTTGTGAGAGTTAGGTGAGCCCTTATGGAGTCATCTGGGGATAAAATCAACTGGTGTGAGAGATTTGGGGCTAAAATCACTTGAGAAATGTTTCTAGCACCTTAGGAAGGTAGTGTGTAACAAGTTCTTCAAAGAATAGCGAAGAAATCTCAAGGAAAGCCTTGAGGAATTGACATGTGCAACATTAAAGCCGAACAACTATAAATCGATTGTGTTTGCTTCTCTTCTCTTTTCTTTATATTTATCACAAACACTAGCACTCACTCTTCATTCACAAATATTGAATATTTTTTTTTTTTGTGCATTCCATTTTTTATTATCCTTTTCTTAACATATTTGCTTTAAGAATTAAAAGTTTAATTTGTAAATTTTTTAAGCAACCCTATTCACTCCTCTTTAGTGTTGCTATTTGAGACAACAATTGGTATCAGAGTAAGAGCTTTAGTTTTTTACTTAGCCATCTAAAAGTTAATATCATGGCAACCTTTTTTGGTGCCTCCACTTTTGAAGGCCAATCCACCCACCGACCTCCTTTGTTCAATA
>QLOD02000013.1:21262839-21273090 GCA_003260245.2 Sideroxylon spinosum | reverse complement strand
GTTGATAAGGAATGTGGCAGTTAAAAGTGCTTCGCCCCAGAAGTGTGAAGGAACATTGGATTGGAACATGATGGAACGGGCAACTTCAAGTAGATGCCGATTCTTTCGTTCGGCAACACCATTCTGTTGAGGAGTATCCACGCGAGAACTTTGGTGTATAATGCCATGAGAGCTCAAGTATTTTCCCAGGATTTGATTGAAGTAATCTTTGGCATTATTCGTTCGAAGGATTTTGATCTGGGTTTGAAATTGAGTTTGGACCATAGATTGAAAGTTTTGGAAAATTTGGCCCACCTCAGACTTTTCTTTCATTAAAAAGACCCAAGTGAGTCGGGTGTAATCATCAATAAAAGAGACAAACCACCGTGAGCCGTAATATTTTTGATACGGGAAGGACCCCAAATATAACTGTGAATTAATGGAAAGGGTTGTGATTCTTTATATGAATGTGATGGATAAGTATTCGTGACGTTTTGCAAGTTGACAAGTATCACACTGGAATTCAAAAGGACTTTTATTACCAAATAAATTGGGAAAAATTCTTTGGAGATACAAAAAACTTGGATGCCCTAATCTATAGTGCCAAAGCATAACAGCACATTCTTTATTTGAAGAAGAACTAGAAACTTGAGTAGAAAGGCCAGAGATGGGAGCATAGTGAACTTGTTGGGAGGTGCCTGAAAATAGATAGAGTCCAGAACACTTCTTAGCATTGCCAATCGTCATCCCCGAATGTAGGTCCTGAAAGGTACAAATATCAGAAGAAAATTTAGTAACACATTTTTGATCACGGGTGAGTTGGCTAATGGAGAGAAGGTTGCAGTTAAGTTTAGGAATATAAAGTACAATATTTAAGGTAAAATTGGGAGAAAGTACAACTGAACCCGTACCAGTCACCTTAGAAAGAGAACCGTCTGCAATTCTTACAGAAAAATTATCATCACATGCAGTAAATGTGTCAGACAGACTAGTATTTCCTGTCATGTGATCTGAAGCTCCAGAATCTAGAATCCAAGTTAAACTATCGTCACAGTGAGCATTAAGGCGAAGGACTGATTACCTTTCTGCGCTATACTGCTAGAACCAATGACTGAAGAAGAGGAGGAGGCTTGTTGCTGCATAATAAGTTTCTGGAGTATCTCTATTTCTTCACTGCTAAATGGACTAGCCAGTGGAGGAGCAGTGGTGGTGGTAGCGACATTGCCACGGCTATCACGAGGACCGGGGCGTGAAGGTTTCCAGTCTGCAGGTTTCCCATGGATCTTCCAACAAGTATCTCAAGTATGACCTGGTTTCTTACAGTGTTCACACCAGGGTCTACCTTTCTTATATTTATTGTCAGAAGTGGAGTTGCCCGTGCCATGAACAGCTAGGGCTGATCCTTCAAGAGAGGTAGATAGTAATGTGGGCCCAAGCATGACTTTCCTTCGACTTTCCTCCATGCGAACCTCAGAAAAGGCTTCCCTCAAGCAGGGAAGAGGCTTTGAACCTAGAATACGGCCTCTAACTTCATCCAGTCCCTTGTTAAGTCCCAACAAGAATCTGTACAATCTTTTTTCTTCAATAATCTTTCGAAAGTTGTTACTATCCTCAGTACAAGACCAGTCATATTTTTCATACAGGTCTAACTGCTGCCAACTCCCTGAAAGAGAATTAAAGTACTGAGTAACAGAGAGCTCCCCTTATCGTAGATCATGAAGAGCACTTTCAATGGAAAATCTTTCGGATGTATTGTCAAAACTAGAAAACGTTTCTTTCACGGCATTCCAGATTTCTTTGGCATTGTCATATAGAAGAAAGTTTTCTCCGATTTCATTTGTCATTGAGTTGATGAGCCAAGACATCACCAAGTTGTTTTCAGATATCCAAATCCGATATTTCGGATCATCCACTGGTGGGGCCACAGCGTCTCCAGTGATGTACTCATCCTTACCACGACCTCGGATGAACATACGGACAGATTGAGACCATGGAAGATAGTTGGAACCGTTAATTTTATGGCCTGTGATAGAAACAGGAGCAGTATCAGTACTGCCATGGCTGGAGAATTGTGAATCTAGAAAACCAGTAGATGATGAGGACTTGTCTCTGTTTGTAGGAAGGGTAGCCATACCGTACTTGGTCATATATAGACAATTGGAGAAGTCAGTTGTTGAAAGCAATAGTTGAATAGAGATAACCGATTGTGTGGAATGAGTAATCAATCAGCTACGAGGGTTGAATATCGATCGCTGGGGCTCGTCGATTGAAGCCTGATGAAGAAATTTGAAGATCGATCAGCGACTGAAATTCCTGAGGGTTGGAGATCGGTTGTCTGGAGTCACCGATTGAAGACCAGTGATGTGAGGATCGATCGGTGACTAAAAGGCGATCAATGGTAGTTGCGACTCGATCCACAATGGTCGGGAATAGAACAATCGATTGCTACGATTGAAGAATAGATCGATTGTTGGATTGGGAGAGAAACGATCGTTGATGAACGATCAATGATGGTCGCGACTTAATCCACAGTGATCGGAAAGGATTGATTGTAGCGATCGGGAATAGAACAATTGCGATCGAGGACGAGACACAGAGATCTATCAACTGGCGTCTGACTCAGTGAGTCAAGAGTGACGAGTTGGCTCAGTGAGTCAAAAAAAGCTCTGATACCATGTTGAATTTCAGAAACTGAAATTTTATTTTATTGGTACTCTAATACAAATAAACAGACCTATATTTATAGGTTACAAAAAAACAAAATAAATGGAAATACTTACAGCTACCATACGCTAAATAAGGAAATAATAATCACCCAAAATAAGGAAACAATAATCACTCTAAATAAGGAAAAAATAAACTGTCATCTAATTAATAAATCCCTATAAGGTAGGGATTTATATTCCTCTATATCTCTACACTCTTCAAAGGACAGCCTAAGGGCTTTGTCTAAATCAGCTTAAAAAGTCATGGCCTGATCTTCTATCACATTGCATTTCATACGAAACTTGTCAAATGAGTTACATCCTCAACCACAAATTGGTTTTCTTGCTTAAGGTTATTTCATTTGATCTAATAGATTGATTTTGTAAAATGGGGGCATGTATTTTTCTTGAAGATGACGATTCATTTCATCCCATAAAAGGAGGCGCATGACGCATGAGAAGAAGATCCACTATGCTTCCCCAATAAAGTTGAGCATTGACTTTAGAGTCACATACTTCATCTTTCGTGCTTCAGACAAGCTGTATCAATTTAAAAGCCAGTTCATGTTGCAAAACCATTGACTAAAGGTAGATGGGTCAAGACCACCATCAAAGGATGGAGCATCTAACCTGATGTTCTTCAAAAGTCTATCCTCATGGTAATTAGGGGTTTCAATGTTATTATGGTAATGACCATGATTTTTGTCATCAGCCCTATATTCACAGTTTTGCCTATGGTATAAATGATAACCTCTCCAATCACTGTGATTGTTGGAATTATCAAAATTGTCGGCATTTGATAGGTGGTGGGGTCTTTCAAGGGTTGCTACCCTAGCAGCTAAGTTTTTACTTGCTTGCCAATTAGCGGTAAGCTCTGTTTGGAGAGTCACTAATTAGTTTTGAATGTCGGCAAGCATTTGGACCACTTGTTTATCCACGGAGGAAACGGGTTGAGGCTTCATGTTATTGGTTCATGCACTTTGTTTGAGAAGATGATCACTATACAAATGCATGCTACACAATAGTTATGAATTTTTAGATCATGGAGCAACTAAGGTAGGCAAGTACTCTTTTTTTTTTTTTTCCCTTCATTAGTAACAATTTGAATTAGTGCAACAACCAAAGGCAGGATTTTAAAATTTTAAAGCGAGGTTCAAATACTTATAATCACCAAATTTTCCTTTGTTCAATTAAGCTTAACCAAATTTTCCTTTTTTCAATTAAGCTTAACAGTTTAATAATGAAGACAATGGATAGGGTGGTAATGATTGGTGGAGATTCAATTATGGTTCAAAAATCTTTTCTGGATCAAAGGAGCAATTGGGAATTCAATTATGGGCGCAATACAGATAGAAATTGACAACTATAAAGGTATAGGTAGTAATTTGAGAGAGAGAGTGAAAGAACGAGGGCACCTTGGTTGTAAGATTTAGCCGAAAATGATTGATAAAATGTCCTAGAATTGCTCAGATCCTACTTTGCTTGTCTTGGGAAACTGATAGTGTGTTGTTGGAGGTTGCTGGGTTCACCAGTGAGATCACTTGACTAAGGCGATGACAAAGGGAGGTTGTTGGAGCTGAACTTGGGTGAATATGCACATATGTGCACTGGAGGAGCCTTTTGAGAGTTGATCTTACTCTCTGAAGAGTTAAGGGCACATGGAGGCATATGGCTATGTGTGAGGTTCCCCTGGCTTTTGGTTTGGGTATGCGAGACTCCTTGTTTGAGGATGGTGGTAGAGCTGGATGCATTGGATAGGGGTTGGAGTTGGGTGGAGATGTTGATTGGAGCTAGGGTGCTGAGTGGTTTTGTGATTGAGGGTTGATGAATTCTAGCAATGGTATCTTCATCGACAAGTGTCGTTGGTTATTGAATTTGGGTTGATACTTGTCTTCATTGGTGGTTGGGAAGGTTCTGTGTTGATCAGCGATGTGTCTCCAACCATCGAGGGCTTATAGCCTATTATCGGTTGGCTACTGGATTGTTGCTGTGGGTTTGAATCATGAAGTTTTGGTGCTGTGACTGTCGGGTTTAATGTTGATTAACCAAGTTTGGCTCTATACCAATTTGATGTGAAATTAGAAAAGAGATTAAGACAAAAAGATAAGAAAATAGACAAGGAAGAGAAGACATATTCAGAGATGAAAAAGAACACAAGAGGGAGGAGAAAACAACTCTCAAGTTGTATTTTTATCAAAATGTTTAACCATGACAAAACAATAATTAGCCCAGCCTTTGTATAGGCAAAACGATGTAGACTAACAAATCAACATAAACAAAACATACCCAAATAAAAATTCAATTTATCTTTCTACAACAATTCTGATGATCCATCAAAAGGTGTCATTGGTGAGAGGTTCCTAGGCCTAGGGACTAAGCTAGGATTTTTTCTCTAGAGGGGGGGGCAAAAATCCAGTCACCATAGGTGCAATAGAAATTGACTTCTTTTTTCATTTTACATGAACTTTGTGTCTTTTGATTTTCCTTTTTTATTTTATTTTTCACCTTTTTTTAAATATTATTTAATATAGGGTTGTACATAATGGGTTTAAAATTTTGAAATATCTAGACTAAGAATATTGTTATATGCTTAAATTTTTGGAGACATTTAGGTAGCATTTGGTTTGCATTTCTAATTTTTGTTTTAGGTTTGTGTTTTCTATTTTTTATTTTTATTTTTTATGTATTTTATGTTTTGAAAGTCTCAAAACAAGTAAAACAAGAAAACGCATTTAGTTTGACATTTTTTGTTTTTTTGTGTTTGGAGATTTTTCTTGTTTTGGGATAAAAACACTCAAAATGACTTTTTGTCATTTTGCATTTCATGTGTAAATCCGTTTTTTATTTTTTAAACTAGATTTTGAAAGCACAAGTGATCAAATATGTTTTGAGCTGTTTTTCTTATTTTCAAAAACGAAAAACAGAAAATGAGCTTGAAACAGGTCCACCAAATGAAACCCTAAATTTTTAGGCTATTGTTTTCTTTCAGTTTCATGTGTCATTAACAGTATATGTACAGATAGTTAAATTAACTAAGCTATCAAAATTGGAACCGCATATAACAATTAAGAAAAAATATTCAAATTTTAGGGAGGTTGGTCTATCGCTTAAATTTTGTTGACTCAAAAATTTGTGTGTACTAATAGTGTTTTCTTGAACCAATCATAGTATAAAAAGTTTTTAACCCAACAATTTATATGCACTAGTGGGATTTTCCTAACTAAGCTTTGCCATTTTTTAAAATTTTTTTAGGCGCCGAACCATAACATAAAAATTTTTAACCCAAAAATTTACATTTACAGTACAAGTGTCATTTTCCCAAACTTATGGCCCCCTGAGCCCTAGTTGCCTTCATCACTGATTGGGCCTTGCTCGTAATCTAGGGTGGTAGTCAGTTGTAAGAGGCAAAGCATCGAGGTCTCCTTAGCATCCCACAGGGATCCTAGCAGAATGGTTAATTTGCTGTGACCAAGAAATGACTTTGGGGCACTAGGAGTGATAGATCCATAGGAAGATGCCCCTGGTGGGGGGAAGAGTGTGGAGCTAACGTGGCGTGGGCCATTGTTACATTGACTTGGCTGGGTACCGACTGAGGTAATGTTGTGAACTTGGGCATTTGCTATGGTACAATTGTTCTAGATTCCTTTGGTAAGGCCAAACCATACCATCATTACCATTAATCATCATTGGCAGATCCACCATCATCATTATGTTTGGCACTGATGGTGCATGCAATCATAGTTTTGTGCCATGTCTTATTTGTGAAGGGGGGGTTGGGGGGGGTGGGGGACACAAAACAAAAAATTAGCTGTAGGTTGTGTCAAGGTTTTCCTTGTCACCCTAATTCTTCCCATGGTTTGTTGGGTCATGAAATTTTGTACCCTAGAAAGAGTTGACTACAAGAGAGGTAAATTTATCTCATCAAGAAGAGAGAACTGTAAGTTTTTGTAACCACTTATTAAGAATCATCTAGGTGGATGTAGCTTTATGAGCATGTAAAACAACGCTTCATCCATACAGTTCTTAATTGCATATGACTTCGAGAAACTAAAGTTTGGATAATTTCTAATTGAGCAGCTCGTTGATTTGAATCATTTCTTACTTTATGTATTTGACTATAAATGGCAAGGCCTTCCAGCCCCAGGCTCACCTTTAACTTCGCTCTCCTTTTTATTTTCCCCTCTTATCATTTAAGTAATTTATAATTGTTTGTCATTGTTATCAATTTGCAACTTTAATATGGTAATTGTTATATGTATACAACAAGTGTGGCAACCCTCATAGTTTGAGTTACAAAGTTTTCACACGAGTAGGATTGTCCTTTCACCAGATGCTGCTGCTTGAGAATCGCATTGATGAAGCACTAAATGAGCTTGAGAAGTTTGGTCATAATTCTGAGACAGCACTCCCTTTGAGGTAAGGTTTCTTTTGACTTTCTGTGAGGGGAGTTAGTTGTAGTGGAAAAGGCACCCCCAGGCAAAGGTCATGGGTTTTAGTCATGCAAATTCCCTTTCCCTAATAAATAATATAAATAGGGTCAGACAGCTGAAAAAGTAGAAAATATGTCATGGGGAAAGGTTAAAAATCACTAATCAGTAAAGGGAGTGAGAAGAAAAGGAAAATAAATAAATTCTTGCTGGAAAAGCTATCTACTAGTTGGGTTAGAGCTGTTGAGAGAACCAATAACGTTGACAAGGTTGCAGTTGGGTTTGCCCGTTGAAATGTTGTTGCCAAATTGTGTGCCAAGTAGTTCGGCATGCCTTCACCCTGCCACACAACCTAGGTAGAGAGTATGGTGTCACCTAGGTTCCTACTCGTGGGTGTTGAAGTGTGTCATTATGTGTTTGAGTGGTGGTCTGAAGTGAAAACTTACAGTTGGCCCATAGTCGATCAGAAGGACCGTACATGTAACGAAGTTATGCAAATTACCTTTTATGATAACATGTTTGAGACTGTTGCAGGCAATCATGTCTTTACCAGCAGTAAGACAAGGGTGTGCAATTAGCAGAAAACTTAATTACCTAATGGCACGTAATGACATTAATGATGTGTTTGAGACCCATGCTAGGTAATCATATGCCTACTGTAGCATAAGGTTGCAATTAGCAGAAGACTTAAAATCTCTTTAGGTTGTTTCAGAATGAAACTTCTTTACTTTTCCATTATAGAATATGTTTGAAATTAATTATCAGAGACATATTCTTGGATTAAAAAAATAAAGGATGTGTGGCTGGTAATTTTTGGGAATTGTGTAATAAATGGGTTGTGAGTCTTGTTTCTTTCTTTCCTTAGTTATTTATTTATTATTATTATGTAATTTTAGTTGGATTTAGTAGTTATTGGGTTCCAACCTACTGTAAGGCAAATTCTACTTCCCTATATCTTTCTAATCCGACCCACTCTCCCTTGAGTTGGTCTATTATTTTTCATCCTTTTTTTTTGGTTTTCCTTTTTTTTTTTTTTTGGTTTTTGGGGGGGGGGGGGGGGGGGGGGGGGGGGTGTTGCGGCTGGTGTGTTCATGTATCATATCCACTGCAAAAATAGAGTTTAATTAGGATATATGTTGAATTATGGAGGAACCTATAAGACCAGAAAACTTTCTATTTACTATTTCCATGTGTAATTATTGAGACCAAAAGACTATCATGAACTCAACTCAAAAAAGCCTTAGTCCTAAGCAAGTTGGACTAGGTACATGAATCCTCTTCATACATTTCTATCATGGATTATATTTTTCATGAGATTATTTAAAATTAGGTCTATCTTCACAATTTCAGTCAACTTAAATTCTTAGCGATGCATTTCTAGGACTTTGTTGGACATGAACAAACCATCTTAAATGAGCTCTTCTCAACTTCTCTTCTATTGGCGCTACCTCAACTTTCTTTCGAATATATTCATTTCACAAACTAGATTAAGTACGTAAAATGGTTTCGAACATGTTAGTTGGATGAGACATGACAGTATGCTTTCATCCAGGTGTATCTCCCTGGCCACCTGATTCTTTATGGGTCTGTCTAACTAATGATTGCTTTATTTTTTTTATGGTTTCTTTATAACTGGTGCAGAGCAAAGGCTAGGTTATTGGAGCAGTTTGATAGTGCCAACTGTATCAAGCTCTCAACCTGCCTTGAGGATATCTTGAAGAAGGATCCAACATGTAGCCACTCATTGAATAAGCTCATAAGCATGTATCAGAATGGTACGTTACTTCTTTTTAAAACTTGATAATCTAGATGAGGTTTCATGTCTAATTGTTATGCTTTTCCTGCTAGGTACTGTGATTTGTCGCCATATGTCGGATTTGTTATTTTTGGAACCCTATTTTTCCCCATACCTTTCATCAATTCGAGACTGCAATTTGTGGAATTTTATGTCTCCAAATGCTCATTTAGAATCTTTTCTCCTGTTCTAAAGCTATGACTTTTAAGTTTAAAAACTTGATGGATTCATCCCCTTCCCCCTCTCTCTCTCTCTCATACACACACACACGCTGCTGAAATTGATTAGTAACCATTTATGTTTGCTAAACTGAATGTTTAATAATTAATAAACGAAAAGAATTTTTGAATTTTTGAAGCTGTTAGGCAATAGAAATGCTAATTTTCTGCTATAGAAAATTTATTATGGGTTTTTTTTTTTCATATTTGCAGGGGATTATGGCCCTCAACAACTGTTAGAAATGATAGCTTTGCATTTAGATGCCGCCTACGCAGGATGCAATACATGGAAACAGTTTGCCTCCTGTTTTCTTAAGCTTTATAGCTGTGAAGAGGATCGAATGTCGATGTATTTGCATAATAGCAAGGATGGTGTAAAACAACAAAGGCTCTCTATTCATTTCAACAGAATCCCAAAGATATTTACAGATGGATTATCAGGGGAGACTTGGAGGTTTCGTTGTAGGTGGTGGTTAAGACGGCACTTCAGCCAGAACATTCTTATGTCGGAAATCAGAGCAGGTATTTTATTTTAGTTGCCTCCGTCACTGAGGATTAATTCCACCTTTTGACGATATAAAAAATGATGTTCCTTTTCGCTCTTACTAACCACAGGTGATTTGAAGCTCCTAGCTTTCAAAGCAGCCACTGCCTCTCATATGTATGGCCGGGAATTTGAATATGTGGTAAAGGCTTACGCATGTTTAGAGGACAAAGATAGGGACTTGCGCTTATTTCTGCGAATGCACAGGCAGAATTCTGTTGGATTCTATTTCAATTTTGACAGAAAGTAAAATCAATGATGAAATTGACTTTTGGTAAATTAGAAGAAAGCTGTTTCGTTTTTTTTTTTTTTTGGTTTTGGGGGGGGGGGGGGGGGGGGGGGGGGGGGGGAGGGGGAGAGAGAGAGAGAGAGAGAGAGGATTCAACATATACAAATCTTTGCATATAAGTTTGGAAATTGATACTTGTATTTTAGAGAAACTTTAAAGCTTGAATTGTGATTCCAGGTATCCTTCCTATTGTTGTTGAATTTCAAAATTGATTTGTTCATTTGTTAAAGTTAAATTTAAATAACATCTGAAGAATCTAATTTTTATCTCATTTGAAATGTATAAAAATTCCAA
>QLOD02000013.1:21188862-21211809 GCA_003260245.2 Sideroxylon spinosum | reverse complement strand
CGCATGGTCCTTTTCATATATCTTTTTTAATAAAATTCTTTATTTACTGATAATTATATATATATATATATATATATTCGATATGCACGGTGTGGTACTTTTGGGAGAGCATTGCTCGAAGAATTTGGTGATACACAAGGGTCCTTTCATTTGTTCCTAAAGAAAGATGAATAAATTGTTCAATTACAGTAAGATAGTAGCTCATATTTGTGTTATGCAGCTATGTGGGTTTTGAAATGATGGTTTGACTTATGGCCGTTGTTATGCAGATTTTTCACATCTGCATAATCATATGTTATATGGTGATTGCGGGATTGCTGATCAATTAAAGATTTTAATTGAATTGGTCTTCTTCTGCAATTGGACAATTTTAAAACTTATGTTTCCATTTGATGGTTATGGATTTATCACCACCTCTTTCTGTTTGTGTTGTATCATTTATTATTCAATATAATTCAGTTTATGGCAGGTTAATTCATGGGGAAATGTCATATATGATGAGTATGTTCGCCCAGTGGACCGTGTTGTTGATTTCCGAACAAAAATTAGTGGCATCCGACCTCAGGACCTGAGAAAAGGTTGAACTTATCCCTATATTACTTTTTATTTCATCTCCCCTTCCTTTCCCTCATAGGGAAATGAATTTTTTTTTTTTTTAGATTTTAAGTTCTGTTCTGCGGTATGCTGTTTAATAACTGATGGTAAAGGTGGAATGAAATGTTATTCTATATTGGGAACTAACAGCCTGGTTGATTTGATTAGTAATTGTTAATTATTATTCCATTTATATAATGTCTAAGTGCAAATAGCTTTGCTGCATTGTGATTATACCTGCCTGTGGAAGTACATATATGATATCGCTTTTATTACTCTAGGGTCTAGGGATATCGCTTTTATTACTCGAGGGTCTAGGCCATCTGATTTGCAATTGTTGATTCTTTCAATACCTACATACCATGCATGGTGCAGATGACTAGACGATGTACCCATCTCCCGTAGAAGTTTCTTGTCGGTACTCAGTCCCTCTGAATTCTCTCTCTGGTAGTCTAGTGCTTCCAGAAAATTTTGACTTAGTAATATTCCAAACTAAGTCTTCCTTTATGAAAAATTGATTTGCTGCTCATATGCTCATATGCAAAAGTTGATCGGAGTGAATCTTCAGTTGAGTTCTGTGAAGTTTTATCTTCCTTGGTTCATTTGTATCTTTAGTGAAATCTTACTCAGTGGTCATCAAATGTCAGCATGAAAATAAGGGGAAGGATAAATTGAGATTGAACATACTAGAGGTCGTGAATTGCACAATGGTAAGTTCTCCCCCGCCTTTGGGCTCTGCTACAGATTCAAGTCACATGAGTTTGTCTCTCTGCATAAAGCCTTGGTAAGGCTGTCTGTAGGAGTCTTGTGCACTAGATATTATTTTTAGTTAAAGTGAACACGACTCTGTGTGAAATGTTTCGTTGCACGAGAAGGATGGATAATTTAATGGAAGCTTTATCCTCCTGCTGCATCATATTTCAGGTTGACAATTTCATTCTGAATTAAAGGCGCAAAATATCTAGCCTTTCGTGCTTCCTTGAGAATTGGGATGTTATCACAAGTATTAAAATATGATTGCAATATTATTTGCGTTTGTGTTTCTTGAGATGAGTTTTTGTAAATGATTGAACAATTCATTATTATGTTTTGTATAAACTAATCTGATCATTTACTTTTTTATATTAAGGTGTGTTGAATGTGAAATTGCACATATTCTTATATGTAATAATGGAATTGATATATTATTAGTTAGCCTTGGAAATGTTTCAGGCTTTAAACATTTGAAATAGACAGCTTCTTTGGAAGATATTTAAGGTTTAATTGAGGGAAAATATCAGCTATAAGAAATGGTGTTCAAAATTATAGTGAAAGTTGTACAACATCTCATGCATGATTATGATCTTATATGCAGCAAAGGATTTCCGCATTGTTCAGAAGAAAGTGGCAGAGTTAATCAAGGGAAGGATTCTTGTTGGCCATGCTTTGCACAATGATCTTAAGGTTAATATATCTGGTTTCCCTAGTTTGTTGTGTGGAACTGTTATCTGAGTGTTTGGAGTGGATTTTGTTTACAGGGATTGCTATTAAGTCATCCAAAGAAGGATCTACGGGATACTTATGAATATGAACCCTTCTGGAAGTGCGTTTCACTCCTTGGCTGAATTATAACCTCTAATTACTGTTTGTTGGTTTGTTTGTTTTTTTTAAATGATGATGGAAACAAGTAGCCATTATCCTTCGATTGTGCACTAGATAAACTCATCGGATCCATGCAATAATCCATAAATTACATGGACCAAATAAACCACAGAAAACCTGTATGTAGGCTCACCCCAAGGAGGAGTCCGAACTCAAGACCTCCCCAAAGGAAGGCTTGAGTTTTGGCCAACCGATCTGGTTAGCTGGTTCCTCTAATTTCTGTTTGTTGGTTCTCATCACCAATGATTTGTCTTATTAATGTGATTGACAAAATAGGGAAGGCAGGAGGAAGGCACTACGACATCTTGCAGCTGAGCTTCTTGGTGTGAACATACAAAATGGAGAGCATTGCCCAGTTAGTACTTTGTCTTCTGCTGATGTTTGATTACTTAATTTGTATGTGCATTACTATGCTTTTCTTCATTTGCTATGACATGTACAATAATAAAATCATGTATGTGGATAAAAACTCAACATTTGGTTTGGTCAAGCCCAATCCCATGTGATATGCCTGCTTTGGGCCCAGTACTGCCCAGTGATTTAGTGGGTGGAGCTGGAAGTAGGCTGTTTTTTTATGCCATAAACTTGACTTTAGACTGACTTTCAACAGTTCTATACTCTGCACTCACCTGAGCCTTTTGCTGTGCTACAATACATATGGTGGGTTAGTGTATCATTTTTAAAATTTTGTACTTATCAAGAAGGAAAAGAAAGCATAGAGTCTATGCAAATCAACAATTCCTTTTTTCCCCAAGTTCTGGCTGGTTGGATCATGTTAAACCCTTGCTCATTTATCTACTGTATCGAGTGTTTTACTTACTATGATATCTGAAAGTGACAAGTGCTTCTGCTTCCTCAATTTTTGTGATTTCTATCCTCATTCTTAATGTTTATACCATCAGGATAGATCACCCCACTCTTATTGATGTCATTTTTGTTGACTATGGCCAAACATGTTGAAGTTCTCTCTCGATAAAGAAGGATTTAGGTTCCAGCTCGGCTCGCGAAAGGCTCTATTAAACCAAAATGACGTTGTTTTAGTTTAAAATGTAATAAATAAAATATTATAAAAAATATAATAAAATTATTATTAAAAATATATGTATATATATTATTTATCGAGGCTGCTCGCGAGTTTTTAAGCCGAGTTTTTGTAAGCTCAAGCTCGAATATAAAAAAAACACAAACTAAGCTCGATTCAAGCTCGTTTTAGTCACGAATTGAGTTCGAGCGGCGCTTTTTTTGAGCCAAGCTCAAGTAGCTTTGAACAAGCTTGATTCGTTTCCATCCCTAGATAGATGAACACCTAGGTGCATTTGAAATTTGGGTTATATTCCTTCTATGATAATTGGCACTTCTCTTGACTTCTTTATCAAAATAAAGATATAAAGATAATTAACCAAAAAAGGTTTGAAGATATCATAACGCTTTATTCCTCTATTATAAGTAGAGGTGATTCCATTAAGAAAAAATAGAATTCCAATGGGTGAAGAATATATATAAAGAGAAAGAATTCTAAAAAGTGGATGAGTCCAACCATTCTAAAAAGTGACGGAAGAGAAGAAGTTCAACAAGCCTGCCCTTCAATTTCAAGATTAAGCTTTCAATTCTATAAATCTTGAGATCAAGTTTTTAAGCCATCAAGTCAAATTTCAAGTTTACAAATCTTGTGATCAAACTGCCCAAAGTTAGAGACAAAGCTAATCAACCTTGAGGTGAAGTTATCAAACCCTCAAGTCAAAGTTCAAACCAACCAATCTTATGATTAAACTTCAAGCCTTCAAGTCAAAATTCAAGCCTCCAACTCTTGAAATCAACTGTCAATCTCTCAAGTCAAAGTTCAAGCCTATAAAAATCTTGAGATTTAGCTGCCAAACCCTTAAATCAAAGTTCAAACCTACGAATTTTGATATTAAGTTTCCAATTCCTCAAGTCAAACTCAAAGCATACAAATCTTTAGATCAACTTGTCGAGTCCTCAAAATAATATCAAAGCCTACAATTCTTGAGACCAAGTTCTCAAGTCAATATTCAAGAGAAGAATTAAAGGATTTTTATTCGATTCACAATATTCTAGATATTGTATTCACCATCCTTCAAATTAAATAAATAAGTATTTTATCATTTTTTTTTTTGTCTTAATCTTTAGGTAAGTAAATTGTGTACACCATTACCACTTTACTTTTCATTATTTGCCATGCCTGGTTGAAACATAAATATATTTTATACCGATTTAAGTTTAGAGAAGGCAATTTCAACCTATTTATCTAAAACCCTTGGACCTATTGAAGTTATAAATGGGTCATAATTGGGTTAGTATATATGGATTTATTTATATGCTGGTTAGAGCGGGTTGGGCATGGGTATTGAATGAGTTCATAATTATCACCACTTCTTGTAACGCCTCCTCTACTCACTTTTTACTTCACTGGCACTACTTGCTCTATACTTCAACTATTTTTATTCTTCTTTTTCTTCTTCTCAAGTACAATGAACATCATCATATATATGGAGGGGTGATTTTGTTTCTCCCGTTATTGAACCTGGGAGCTGAGTCCTCTTTCCACTTGAGTTACCTGATGTGCTCCACTATCCATATTTGAATAAGAGATTATGATTAAATTATATAATTAGTTATATAAGTTGATGGGTCTAATTATATCCATAGAAATTCATCCAATTATGATCAGAGTATTAGTTTGATAGTTTTAATTAAATCTTTGTTTTAGATAGAAGATGCTCGTGCTGCAATGCTACTTTATCAGAAAAAGAAGAAAGAATGGGAGAGAAGTATCAAAGATTTCATCAGACGTAAGGAAAAGCAGAAGAAACGAAAACAGAGAAAGAAACCCAAGGAGAATGTTACTTTAAATTTATGCCATTCTGCAACAGTATCTTAGCATTTCCGCCATTCTGCAACTGTATCTTAGCATCAACAATTGCCTACTCAAAAGCCGCAATATTGATTCAGAAACAGCGTAACCATATAAAATGCGTGAAGAAAACAGATAAAAATAGTTCTGTGACCAAAAGCAAGAATTGAGCTGAGGAAGAAAAGAGGAGGGAACAAACACCATTTGAGACTCCCTCTTTCTGCCTCATCTGGCTGCTGAATCTCTTGTTGGATTTTGTTTATTGTTTGAAGTAAGAATTTGATTTGCTGATCTGGTTAGGTTTGATGGCTGGACTGTAACATTAGTAAGACTATCGAATTTTTTTGGTGAATATAAGAAATTCTTATATAACCATCACCGGGGAGCCCTATTCTGGCTATTAAACATTTTTCCCTCTTTGGCATTTGAGAATCTTGTGCTCTAATTGTGTCCCTCTTTACACTAAAGTAGCTAGAACTCAAGGATTTCTTCTAATATTATTTTATGTAGTAAAGTATCAGTTTATTCGTTGAATTTATTGCACTTTTTTTGGGTTGAAGAGGAGCAGTAAGAATACTAGATAACGGGCCGTTAAGCTAGAGAAATGTGCTTGAAGCCGGATTGTTGCTGAAAAAAGAAAAAGAAAGAACTAGTATTATGTTGAAATCCGAAGGTATTAAGTGAGTTGGTTTTGGCTTGGAAGTTTGGGGCTTATCACCCCAATCTCCCAGGTTTGAATCCTCTCCGTAATATTTTGGGGCTAGCTCCACAGAAACAAAGCGCAGTGAGGTTGATAGGATGAGTCTCCTTGGTTAAACGAATCGTATTCAGTTCTTGAGTGTGAGACTGAATTCTTGTCACTGCATGAGTCCCCGTCTTATAGTTATAAATATTGAGGGGTTGGTATTTATGGCATAAACCAATGGAGATTCACTTTCTAGAGGTTTCGCATGGAAAGTGAATCTCTCGGTGTTAAATCCTTTTAGTATTATGTTGAAAAGGTTAATTTTTATTCTTTTTATTTTTTACTTTTTCCATACATGATAATATTTGATACAGATTGAAATACGATGTTTTATATAAAAAAAAGATGATTAGAATGTTCTTAGGGTCTGTTTGGGAAGAGTAGGCAAAACCTTACTAACTATTTTTTCTTTAAATGTTTAAAATTATCTTCTTACATTTTTAGATTTTTTTTTAAACCATAAAAGGTAAATATGCTAAATTAACAAAAAAAATGCTAAGAATTTTTCCTCCTAAATACATAACAAAAGTCAGTTTTTTAATAGTCAACTAAAAAGTTGAAAAAAAAAAATTAGTAGCTAAAAATTATTGTTATCATTGTTGTTGTTGTTATTATTATTATTATTATTTTGCATTTTAATTTCCTTTCCTAAACCAAAAAAAAAAAAACTAATTCTTTAACATTCAACTGAAATGATAGTAATCAAAACTTAGTTTTTTTTATTTATTTTTTATGTTGATATTATGCTAAGTTTGGTGACGAGCAATACCTGCTTTCCTAGCAAAATGAGTAAGGTTAAAATTAAATGTTTTAGTAAAGATCTTAGAAAATTAGCAATGTTTGCTTTGTTAATAATCTTACAATTTATTAGAAAATAATTGCATTAAACCCGAATGACCTATAGGTGGTTTCTTCCTGTTACAAAAAAAAAATTAATTGCACTAATATTCGTTTAAAATATATTTATTTAAATATAATTTTATAGTATATCAAAGATATTTTAGGTAATATTTGTTTAAAATAAAATTTTGGAATTTTAAAATATATTTATTTAAATATAGCTTTATAATATATCAAAGGTATTTTTTAAAATTTATGGAGATTGGGAAAGGGGATTTTGAATGGTTAATAAAATTCATTAAGTATCTGAGTTCGTAAAAGCCAAAAAAATCTTTTTTTTTTTTTTTTGCGTCTAGGTTTGAATTGCAGAGAAATGGACTTAAAAGTCTATTAGTTATAGTTAGATGGACATTTTGTTCAAAATTTTGAAATTATCAAACTTTGAATTTAAAATTACTAAAGTATGAAAATTCTTCTAAAAACCCTATTCTATCTTTTTTACTGATTTTTATATGTACCAAATTACTTGAAGTTTTAAACTCTTAAGTAATTTTTTCTATCATTCTCACCTCTTCATTTCTTTCTCTCTCTCTATCTATCCCCCATTTTTTAAATCATTGCCTTATAGAATTGTGTTTCGAGAAGAGAAATTAAGAAAAAAAATTTAGAATGGCTCCATCATTCTGCCCCTTAAAGGGGAATTCTTTTGATGGAGATTAGTTACCGACAGAAACTACACTATGAGGTGAACAACATTTCAAAGTTCTTTTCGGCTCTTTGGTTTCCAAGGAAAATCCAAAAATTTGGGAAATACAAAAATAAGTAAAACAGTAGAATATGATATTAAAACAAAATTTCATGCTTTTGTAATTTTAAATTCAAAGTTCTATTATTTTAAGATTTTGAACAAAATGCCAATTTAAGTGTAATAAATGAATTTAATGTCCATTTAATTTTAAAAATTCCTTTTAAGTTTTTTCCATTAAAAAAAATAACTCGGAAGATGATATCAAAAGAGAGCAATGAATTACCTAGGAAATGCAAGTTGATGGAATACTTGCTTAATTCATTTCTTCTATTAGAGCATATGGGAGATTTTGATTTGATTCCTTCGCAGCGTTAACATCTCTATTGAGTTATTTCATAATTATTATTTTCTTATTGGTTATAATATCCCGCTATAAATATAATTTACAAGAAAAAGGAGAATAAACTTTTCAATTCTGTCATTCATTTTAAAAAAAAAAAAAAAAAAAAAGACAACAACAACAGAAACTCTAAAGAGCTTGTCACCACTGTATCTCACTACTAGCAGCCTCTCGGTTCACCAAAGTTGATCTCCAAACACACCAAAGGCATCGTCGGTGACTGAAGATCATAACCCACCTAAACTCATTGCCAGACCTTGTTAAACGCGGCCTCACGCGTAGATCATCACCACAACTCGAAATCCCTAGCGCATAAGTTTTTGGCACAAGCTGATGCATGGCTTCCTAGAATCCTTCAGTGATATTTGACGACGATCACCTGATATAGGTTGACGTCGTCTCTCTCTAACTTGATAGTTTTGGAACCTTAATTGAGATCTTTTTGCATAAAAGACGCAATCATCAATTACGATTGATCGAAACCTAAGCTAATGGTTAATGGTTTTGGTCTTCCTTGATGATTCTTAGCCACTATTGGTTTTTCTTGTGATGTTTCTCCATCCAAAGGAAGATTTGCTATTTTCTTTCCTTCTTTTTTTCTTTTTTGCTTTTTTCACTTCTTGATGGATTTGTACTTTGGTCTTGTTTATTTGAAGATTTATTTTTGATTCTACAATTGTTGTTGGCAACCTTACTGGTTGTTATTCACTATGTTAAAGTCCGAAAATACATGTGAATCTTCCGCTACTCAAATCATAACTCAATTGATATCCCGGGGCCAATGATTTTCCTGGTTCTGGCACAACTTACATGGTACAAATTATTTAAGTTGGGTATACGCAGTGAAACCTTTCTTAGGGGTAAATACAAACTACAATATATTATCAGTGAGCCACCTTCTTCTACTAATCCTCATTATTGTGTTTTGATGAGTGAGGATGCTATTGTTATGTGATTTTTATGACATAATTTAAAGGATTCAGTTGCCACTACCATTGAGTTCTGTGATTCATTTTAAAAAAAAAAAAAAAGATTGCATTATCTTGCAGAGTCTTACTCCCCAAAGTAATATTTCTCAAGTCCATAAGTTGTATACAGGAGTAGATGTTCTTTACAAAATAAGGCGATAGATCATTGTCTGCTTATTATAATCACTTGAAGGGCTTATGGGAGCAATTGTTACAATATCGACCATTTGTGACGATTTGATGCAACAAAAAAATTATTAGGAAGAATTTATGTTTCGAAGTAAAACATTTGTAGTGGTACTAATCATATTGAGTGTTTTTGCTAGAAGAAGTATGGGAAACTTGGGTAGCACATCATACTTTTGATCGTTCCTCTTTACCACTTCCAGTGTCTGATAATGGGCCTACCACATCTGATTCTCAAGAGACATTTACTCAAGCTCTTTGTATCTTTAGGAGTTTATCTAGTCCTTACGTGCTTCAACTCCTACCTCCACTACTACTTTGGCCAACTCGAGTAATTCAGCACTTGTGGCCTCATCTTCTTCCTCTTGGATCATCGATTCCAAAGTTAGTTTGCATATGTTTGGTAATTTTTCTTTATTCTCTGATCATCATAATATTATTTTAGCTGATGGTGTTGGGATGTATGCACTCAAGTGATTTTAGTATAAGACATTATGATTATTTTATTTAATAAAGAATGTTTTATTCTTGTAATGATTTTTTATTTTGTAGGGATGTATTCTACTCATGGGGTAAATGTTATCTGAATTGATTAAGGAACTTAATTCATTAGAGTAGTTTGTGGGCAGTGATGAAATGGGACATCTCAACTAAACAGTTGTATCATTGGGTTTCTAAATGGTAGAATGATTTGTCTAAATTACTAAAATAGCTAACTTTGAATCCAATGTGTTGGTGTGAAACACACTGAACTGAACAAGGACAAAAAACATGTCTAATTTATGTTATCCGCATTGATGTGATTCTAGTGTTCACTATAAGTAATTGCTATAAATCATGAGATAGAGATGAATACTATTTTATTTAATAATGACTTTTTAATTCTTCAAGAGTGAAGTTGATTATCATTGGCCAAAACCTCGGTCTTTTAGAAAATCATTACATAAACTTAAGGAAGATACACTATCAAGATGAAATCCACAGTCTTGTAAAAGACTAGGATATTATTCATATTGAAAATTTTATCTAATCATTAAATCCAAATTCAGTTGTCTTAATAATAGTTTATTGAGAAAGTGACCAACACAAAATAATTAAAATTGATAATTATTAGAGTATAAAGGGAAGGTATCAATTAGAATTGGATAACTTCTTAATTCATATTGATTCAATACGTAGTGGGGAGACTTAATTGCAGTTATTGCTAGTGAATAAGGTGTTTAATATAATTATTTTATTAGACTGGGTTGGAGTGTAGCTATACCTCTTTAGTGGAATGTAAAGGTCCTGAAATTTTGAACTTTTATTTATTTTTATTATATTTAAATTTAGAATTTTTTTATTTTATCCATTTAAAATTTGATTTGATATATGAAGTTTTATTTTAATTATTTATTTAAGTGTGACATATGCATTTTATTTATTAGCATGCATGTATATTATATGTATGTGCACTGTTATTTTCTATAGGTAGTTAGAAGAGGCGCTTGCTCCTCATTAGTTATGTGAAAGGTGGCTCCCTATTGGTTGTTTGTGGTGGCATATGTGATTTGGTTGGTTAAATTGGGTGGTGGACTCTTATTGGTTGTTTAAGGTGGCAGTTTTATGGCTGTGTGGGGAAGGCTAAGGGTGAGGCTTATATGAGAAGATTGATGAGAATTCTTTATAAATCCTTCCACATATAACCTTTAACTTTTCCTTCAAACATGTGACCCCCAAAGAGAGAGAGAGAGAGAGAGAGAACTTTCATGTTATTCTTACAAGATTTATGTGAGAAAGATGTGAGAAGATCCTCCTATGTTGGAAGATTTTTGAAATGTATTCATATCAAATTCGTGTGTGTGGCTCAAAGTGAGGTCGTTAAAGAGTTTTTTCAATTGAACCAACTTGAGTTAGTGTTGTTTAGCACTTCATATACTGTTCTTCTACGTGTATATTGAGATAGGCGGAATTTTAAGCATATAAGATCTATTTTCTTAATTTTTGCAAAAGTATATTTGTTTATATATATATGAATATGAGATGGAAATTAGGTTCATGTTTTGAATATGTTGAATGAAAATTTAGGTTTTTTAAACTAGAACTAGTCTTTTGTTTTTATAACAAAGATTATATTTAAAAGTTGAATTAATTTTTGATATTTGTAAAATGCAACTAGACATGTAAAAAAGTATCTAGTAAAAATTTATAATTTTTATAGTTAAAATTAAGTTTATAAAAATAGTCAAACTTGACTGACTGGTTGGAATTTATATATTGGAAACAATATGTTATTTTTATATAAAATTCATACATAAAAGTTTAATTCATTTATGATATTTTTACACATGAAAGTATATATCCAAAGTTGTATCCAATAAAAATTTCATAACTTTTAAGCTAAAATGAATTTTATACAAATTATGAAGGTGGACTGTTTATTTTCAATTGCTGCACAGCACTAGTTCAATTTTTGATATAAAATGTATATATAAAAGTTAATTTAATTTTTGAAAATTTTACACATGAAAAAATACATGTGAAAGAGTTTAAAAGAAAATATTTATAATTTTTAGAGTAAAAATAGATTTTATAAAAATAGAAAAAAAATCTAACTATTTGGTTTGAGTTACTACACTGACACTAGTCCGATTTTTGGTATAAAAGATAAACATCAAGATTGAGTTGATTTATAAAATTTTAAACATTAAATAGACATATGGAAGAGTCTCGTATAAAGGTTGTATAATTGTTTGGAGTAAAAATGGATTTTATAAAAAAAGTAAAAATGGACTATTTAGTGTGGTCGTGGACAGAAAAACCTGTTTATTTATTAGTTATATGAATAAATTCTAAATTTTGTTTTTATAAAACTAGAATGAATTATAAGCATTTTAGGTTTTTGGATTAGCTAAAAAATTTTTATTTTCTATTTTATATGAATTATCAAAATTTATGTCCAAAAGCTATTTTTGTCAAGACTTATTGGATATTAAATTTTATTTATCATATTAGTTGCATAAATTCTTGAATTCGATTGCGTGAGATTTAATTTGATAGATTTTTAACGATAACAAGATTTATGAAAAACCAACATGAAACTTAGGTCCAAATAAACATTATATTTGTAAGACATACTAAATAAATGGATTAATACAAGAACCTGATTTAGGTCTGAATGATGTGTATCAGGTGCTGTTAATATTGGAATTGGATTTTGATTTGAATTTTGTTATTGGGGTCATAGGAGATACTAAAGGAGTGGTTCTAGAACCCAAGGGGTCCAAAGCACCTTGCGTAGGATGGTTTAGCATAACTAATAGGCTAGAAATCTATGAAAATGTATATACAGCTTGTACTAGTATATATCAGCACTGGGATTATGAGACTAGGGCTTTGATATTGATAAGTACATTTGGGATTACGGGACCAATTATACCCCACGGTTGAGGCTAGAGGATTTGACGAGTACATTTAGAACTACAAGACTAGTTGTACACTACGGCTAAGTCCTGCGGATTTATTTTGAGTTTAATTCTGTGGTCACCGACTAAACCAATAATATGATATGGATATATATATTATGATGTGTTTAAGGTGATGAATTCTATTTTAGTATGAGATTGCAGGATCATGGTTAAGTAATTGTTTGGTTAAAAATTATGAATTGTTTAAAAAATTTGACAATAAGGATTTGTTTCAAAATAGTGCCAATTTTTTTTTCTAATTTTCTTATTTTTGGTTCTAGACATTTTTAATGTATGATTTAAAATTTACAAACTGATGAATATATGATTAGGAATTAATAATTCTTATTAATTCCAAATTTTACATAATGTTTCATTTCTTGCAATTTTATTTTTATTTAAAATTATTTAAGTTATGAATGGTTGTATTTGCTTTTTATAAATGTGGCATGGAGATCTCTCTTTTGGTCAGTTAATAGGAATAGAGATTTATAATTTATATTGAAGGTTTACAGGGCAATAAACTTGGTTCCCATGAAAGGGTAAATTTATTAGTTTTCTTATTTTTGATTTTGTTTTTCAATTTTTTAGAAATTATGTACGCCCATTCGGGGGTATAGGTTTTAGGTAAGATCAAAGAAGAAGAAATAAAAATGAATAAGGAGACTTAAAAGGCTGTATTCAACCTTAGGTTATAAGCTATACATAAGTTTTCTATTGTAGAAAAAAGTAAAAGAGAGACGTTATTTATGTTTATCCATATTTATAACGTGCGATGTATTTCATTTTGATGATATCTATACTATAATACTAAAATCATGTATTTTTCTCTCATTCTCTTATTCACCCTCATCTTATGTGGCATAACTCTTTGCTCTTCATTTCCCTTTTTTTTTTTTTACAGAATTTTTTTTAAAAAAAAACAAATTTCACTTACTCTCTCTCTTTCTCTCCAATTGGAATGAATAACAATAAAAGTTTCAGTAAAAGATATTTTCTTTCTTTACATAGTACTCTCACCCATCAACTGAAATGAATTATAATAAAAGTTTTATTAAAAGAGAGTTACAAAAAAAAGTATAAAACTTAAGAGTTATTTTCTTTCAAAATTCCTCTCTCTCTCTCTGTACAGTACTCATGCCCATTAATTGAAATGAATTTTAATAAAAGTTTCATTAAAGGAGAATTATAAAATAAAAATAAAAATATAAAACTCAAGAGCCATTTTCTTATCAAAATTCGCCTCTCTCTAGAAAGTACTCTCGCCATCTCCTAAAAAACTATTGGGTTTTTTTTCTCCAAATTTGTCTCTCTCTCTACACACACTCACCCATCACCTGAAACTCTTGGATTCCCCTTTTCTTTGTAAACTTCTCCAATTTCCTCTTTAGATTTATAGATATGTTATTGCATATAGCACATATATTAGTATATAGTTTGTAACTAGTTTGTTTTGTTTTTTTTTTTTCAATTAAAACTAGGACTTGCTTTCATCTCTTCCTTATTGCTTAGCTTGGTATATGTACACATTTATGTGTGTCTTATAAAATGGATGTATGAGGACTTCGCATCCTCAGTTATACATTATTGGTTTGTTTGGTTAACATTTTGGAGTTATAACTATATATTAATTGAGTAGAAATGTTAGAAAATGAAAGGAAAAAAAAGGTGATAATGGATTTGATTAAAAGACTAATTAATTGGGATGGGATGAATGTGGAAACAACTGGTTGGTCGTAGAAGATTCATTCATATTTATATTCATGACGATCGGATAATGTTACAGAAGCCAAATGTGTGATAAATTTCTTAAGCAAGACATATTTTTCAAATTGTATAAGAACACAATGATAATATAATGCTGTTCATCCTTTATTGTGTACAAAAAAGGTTAAAAGAGTTTAGGGAAAAAAAACTATGAAATTATAATACCAGAACATAACTCTAGGAAGTCATCTTTTTCAATGTCCTTTTGCGAGTAAAGTAAAATGGATTTTAGGAAATAAAACTATACTTGATATTTATAGTTAGAGCAGTGGGTGCTACCTTATTATGCTCCATTATGTTGCCAAAAGTTAATCATGCAACCAACATTCACCCCTTCAATTAGGTTATAAAAGTATTAAAGTAAGCCCGAAATTAATGGCTTACATTCAAAAACGAGTGTACGCACGTCCATTTTGACACGTTCTATAGTTTTTGTCTCTATAATTTCAAAAGTATTCTATATTCATTAATGCAATCCCATTAGTAGCAATCAATGCATGAGGATGGTTTGTCAGAGGAAACAATATTCCATTAGACGTCAATCAAAATCTTTGTTACCCAGTTTTTTTATTATTAATGTCACTGTCTCATTCCATCTTCAGTTTTTTTTTTTAATTTATTTTGTGTGGGTATTTTCTTCTCATCTCTGGTGATAGGCATTCATTAATTTAAAAGGGCTTGCATTATTTATTTATTTATTATTATTATTATCATCATCATCATCATCATGGTGTGCGTTATGGGTGAATACATTGGTGATACATATTAATTATTAAATTCTCAATTGTATTCTCTTAACTTTTGTCGAAATTAGTTTCACGTTTGCCTTATTATTAGATTCTCCATGCCTTAACCTAACAATTAGAGTAAGATTTTATCTAATAAAATTAAAGCAAATCTAAAAAATTAATTTTACTTAATTAAAAATTTTAAATACATAGAATTTTAGTCTAATTGCAATAATAAAATTTTATTGCGGATGTGGGTGTATGTTTTATGTGTTCTCTTTTAGACTTACTCATTGTATTCTTTTTAATTTAAAAATTTTTCAATTCCGATACAATTAATTCGCCATTTCACTTATTAGCCACCAAGTGATCATTCTGGTTGGAAACTGCTCAATTACTTTCAGATTTGTTTTAATATTAGAAAAAGTTTTTATTTTATTTTTATATGTAATAGTTATAATCTTAAATTTTTTTATCATTTTAAAATCATCAAATTTTTTTTATCATGATAACTTATTAATTTTTTTTCTTTCGACCCATTTTATAGATATGAATTGTTAGATTCTCAACTGCACTCTTTTAACTTATGCCGAAATTAATTTCACTTTTGCCTTATTATTAGGTTTTCTATATCTTAATCTAACAGTTAGAGTAAGATTTTATCTAATAAAATTAAGACTAACCTGAAAAATTAATTTTAATAAATTAAAATTGTTAAATATATACAATTTTGCTGTAATTGCAATGATAAAATCTCATTATGGAAGTGGATGTTTGTGTTTATGTGCTCTCTTTTAGACTTTTTATGTGCTCTCTTTTAGACTTACTCATTGTATTATTTTTAATTTTTTAATTTTCTAATTTTTTTTAGCTCGAGCACAATAGTTTGACTTTTCATTTATTAGCCTCCAAGCTACCATCGCAATTGCAAATTGTTTAAATTATTTTCAGATTTATTTTAATATTATAATTTTTTTTTATTTTTTTTTGTATGTAATAGTTGTAATCTTAAATTTTTTTTATCGTGTTAATCTTAAATTGCATCGCTCAGGTATCATACAGGTTACTACTAGTATTTCTAGAAATAGATGTTTTAAAACTCAGTTTAAAAAATCTACGAATTCAAAAAGGCTTGGTTTTATTGTATTTGCTATTGTAATTTTTTTTTTCAAAAATCAAATGCTTTTAATTTTTTTGAAAATAAACTAAGCAAGACAATAAATGAAAAATTTTAAAATCTCCTCAACTGTTTATAATTCAAGTGTTGATCTTCCATTATCGGTTCCAAGTAAGATATGAATAGGCATCTTGAGTCATCTTTGAGTGACTATCCCTATGGAAGGTGCTTATTCTTATCATTTATGAGATTGAATCTCTTTGGAAATGAATGATTGAAATGGGATGGTAGTGATTCTCCTCACGAGAATGCTTATTTACAATGGTTGTCTTTCATTCAAGATAATGGTGTGCCCTTGATCAAAAGGGAAATAATTGTTGTCCCCACGACTTAGTTATTTTTCCTTTTTGAAGAACAAAAATAGGGTATTAAGATATTCTATAGTATGAGATGCCTAGTTGATACTGTAAAGGATTTTATCCTCTTAATCCTATATTTAGCATCTAACTTTCCCATAAAGCATCTTATTTGTATGGATTAAGTCCTTATGTTTTATAATAACTAGCAATAACCCGGGCTTAGGGCATTCTGAGCAAAATTAGTATTAAGTTTTTTTACATAGCTGAAACTTTAGAAAAAAAATTCAAATCGAAAAAACTATGATAGTCTATGGATTCTAATTTTTTTTTTCCAAAGCTTTAGGCCCTAAAAGTTACTGCATGTGTTTTAGTCTCATTTTCCCTCTCTAATTAATTTTTGATGGGCACCATAAAGCATAAAAGAAAACATAACTGGTTGGAATTATAGTGCCTCAATTTGAAAGGTCAACTTCCTAGAAAGCATAACTGGGTGGAATTCAAGTTGCAGATTTAATTTGCATATTACCTCCATCTTTAAAATATGGTAAAATTTAAAATGTTCAAATCGTTTTATGAGATAGATGGTAGTGGGGTCCACTAAAATAAGAATAACATGGGAATTTAAAAATATAAAAATAATCTTAATCGTTGAATAAAAGAAAAATAATTCTTAATCGTTAAATCTTAGTTGGTGATTGGGATATTTTCAAAAACCATCTTGTTTTATTATATAGATGTCTCGAAGATAACACTATCACAAAATGAAAACAAAAGTTTTTATTATTATTATTGTCGCATCCATTCTTATAAAACTTGTGTTGTAATTTCAGATGTCGTCTTTTAATCAACTTGCTATTGTCTTGAATCAAAACAAATTTACTAGACTCATTTATTTTGATTGGAAATAGAACCTTGATATTGTACTCACTGTTGAAGGCTACAAATATATCCTTACTACTGAACGTTCAGTATTATCTTTAGAAGGTGCATTTTACGAGCAGTGTGATTGTCACGAAAAATAAGTGAAGGTTGATGACATGGTTCAGTGTTATATTTTAGCATCAATATCTAGTGTCGTACAACATCAACACTAAAGCATGCCTATTGCCTATGATATTATGCTCAAATTTAAGGAAATGTTTGAGGACCAAGGCAAGCTGTTAGGCAGACTACTAGATAGATTGCCACGAGGGTACTGATGAAAACTAGGATGGCTGAGGAGTGCACTGATGAATACTAAGATGGTTGAGGGGCCTCTAGTAGCAGACCATGTATTAAAAAAATAGATCATTTAAACTTGCTGGATAAATAAAATTCTTTAAAATAATTATAATTAAGTGTCACGTGTTACAACTATAGTGCTTAGTTGTCATGTGGCAAAGCTGTGTTTTTCAAACCTTACTCTATATATATTAGAGGTTGGTGTACACGTGATGCGTGCGAAATTTGTTTTCTTAGTAATCAATAAAAATATTTTTATTTTGTAAATTATGTATATTTACTCAAAATTTTCTATTAATATGTAATCAACCTATTAATTAAATTTCAAAATTTATAGTTCTATAGTTTTGAGTAGAAAGACAAAAAAAAAAAAAAAAAAAAAAGCAACAAATAAAAAACCAAAAAAATTGTAAAAAAATGGTGCACTTTATAAAAAAATGGTAAAAGAATTAATTAGTGAAAATATAAAAATTGTTGTATATCAAAAGATCACATAACATACCAACAAGATCATTTCTAATCATGAAAATTCTATAGGATATATTTTAATGTGAAATAAGATTGTGTAACTTATCCTTTTTGGTGGAATGAAATGTTTACATAAACTAATTTAAATGATCTTCTTTATACTGAGATGATATTATTTCATATCAACAACATTTTGATACATATATATGAGGATAAGGATGCCTATAAAATATAAAATATCCTTAGTTTTTAAAACTAAAGTATATATATGTATTTAATTTTGAGGGTTATTTTGTTCAATATACAAAAGACAATGATGACTATAATACATACATTAATTGTTTTTTTAAATTTGAACGTGAGAACTAAATTTTTAAATTTAAAATTTTTGAATTTGAAGATGTCGTAAATTAACAATTATATCATTAGTTTTCAAAATTAACATGTATATATGTATTTAGCTTTGGGAGTATTTTTGTTAATATAAAAAAAAAACCTTGAGAATTGAATTTTTAAATTTGAAATTCTTTAATTTGAAAATGTTGTAAACTAACTATTGTATCATTATTTTTAAAACTAACACATGTATATGTATTTAGTTTTTGGGGTATTTTTGTCAATTTAAAAACAAGAATTTCACTAGAAAAGGATTTCTTAAAAAAAAAAAAAATAAGGTATCACCAATTCCTTATATTGCCTCTATAGTAGTTAGATATTATCTATTTAATTTAATAATTTAATTTAATTTGAATTATTTAGTTTCCAATATATTTTATTAAATTATTTTTAATAAATATCATAATTAATTTAATTTGATTTAATAAATAATATAGTTAAATTAAATTAACATGAAATATATTTATTAAATCCAATTAATTTTTTTAAAATCTAATTATAAAGAAAATTACATTTTCAAAAGCAGTTTTAGTTTTCATTTCAGAAAAAAAGATAGCAAAAACTAAAAATAAAAAATATAATTTAAATAGAAAAATATAATTTAAACTAAATATAAATAGAATAATGACAACATTACAAAAACAAACATTAAACAATGTATGAATACGTATTAGGCAAAGTCAACTAAAATTTTTTATTTAAATTAATATTTAAACTTTAATATTCTTTAAAATTTATTAAAAAATAAACATTTAAATTAAAATTGGGATTTGCTTTGTAGCCAATATTATTTTTCTTTTTCTCTCACATTTTTCATTTTTTGAATATTTTTTATATAAAAGATTTTAATTAATATTTTAAAAATGTTATAATGGTAATAATAAATAATAAAATTTTATACATTTGATTAGTGATTTTTATTTTTATATGTTATTTTAACACTTTTTCATATAGATTTGCTTTGCGAATTTAAATTTAAATTATTTACACGTTAAATTATATTTCTGTGCGACAATTGCTAGTTCTCAAATAATTTAGACTATAATTGCCTCCTAACTTATCAAAATATCTAAGAAAAATTGATAAGTTAGCTTTTATATATATTTAAAAAAAATAATTTTGATTACAATATAAAGAAATATTAGGGGTAGCTTCTGTATTTTCACAACCTGAGGGGATATTGTGTACTTTTGCTATAAATCATCAAAGTGTAAAACACGTAGGCTTTAGAATTTAGATCGATCCATTAGCCCCAGAATTTGAATCAAAAACTCTCTTGTTTCTCTCTCCCTTTCTCTTCTTCAATGTTTTGAATCCTCTTTCCAAACCGAACTGAGACACAATCGGAAGAGGCGCTGATGGGGAGACCGCCGAGTAACGGAGGCCCAGCCTTCCGCTTCAATCCCGCTGAGGTTTTGCCTCTCTTCTCCTTTTTCTTCTCTCTCTGTGCATATACGCAAGTGCGAAATATATCAAAATGAGCCGCTTATTTTTACTGTTATCTGTCTAATCGAACATTAATTGTTCGCATCTTGAATTTTGACTCTATTCCTTTGAAAGATTTGAGTTTATAAACGTGCATATTTCAGTTGGTATTAAAATCTTAATTTTCCCGCTATTGTATTCTGTTTGCCATGACTGTGATTACTGAATAACCCTATTTTTTTTTTAGAAATTTTCTTTTACTTTTTTCGATTTTTTTTTTCTGAAATTGAATTCTTTAACATTATTGGGCTACCTAAAAAAAAAAAAAAAAAAAAAAAAAGGGAAAATTCTTTGGGTTATATTATTCAACATCTAGGGATTGTGTTCGGTTGCGTGAATTGGCTAATTTGGTGAATTTTTCCATTTTGGATTTACAAATTTCAAACATGTGACTTTGTGAATGAGATAGCTCAAATTTGTGTAGATGTTGAACAAAGAAGATTTTAAATCTCTCTGAGAATATGTAATTTGAGCAATCTCATTCACAGTCACATGTTTGAAATTGTGAGCTATTTAGATTTTAAATCTTTAGAAGAATTGATTAAATTTAAGTTTTGATGAAGAGAGTAAGCTATTTGGAATTTTGATTTGTTGCATTTTTAAAGCCAAGGATTCTCATTATGTAAGTTGTACAAGGGCTAATTCTAAAAGGGTCCAACAAATCACATTGGCAGGACAGGCAAAAGACCCTAATAATTATTCTTATTCTTATTCTTATTCCTATTCGTATTCTTATTATTATTCTTATCGGTGCACTACTTCATCAGCCTTTTACCATATTGGAGTAGTTATTTGTACATAATTTGGAATGTCTTTCAGTAAAACCTTTCTTTTGGACTATGGTACTCGGTTAATGCATATGCTAATTTGTTTTAGTGATTTCTACCATGATGTAGTGTATAATACTATTTTTCGTGGCATTGAATAATATGACATTTTTTAGGAGATCTTAGATGTGCTTGAAAAATCTCTATGATTTAAGTTGTTTTTGTTTCTTTTTTAAGGTGGCAGAGATGGATACTATACTACAAGAACACAATAATCAGATGCCAGCACGCGAAGTTCTTGTAGCTATTGCTGAGAAGTTCAGGTGTGTAGTTGATGTGCATTAATTCAAGGATTCAAATGATTTGCAACTTCTGGCTTGCCTTACAATGTCAGAAGTCAACTCATATCTGGTTATCTTTTGTTGTAGTGCTTCAGCGGAGCGGTCGGGAAAGATAACAGTTCAAATGAAACAAGTAAACCGCTTACCATGGTTGCATGTTGATAACTCAACGAGAAACTTTTGCTAGTTTAGATGTTTTGTACAGGTTTGGAACTGGTTTCAGAATCGGAGGTATGCTCTCAGGGCAAAAGCAGCTAAATCTCCTGGAAAGTTAAGTGTATCGCCTATGACGCGGGATGATTCATCTACAGTGAGAAATGTTCCTCAAGCCCCTCAGTCTGTAACTGCTCCTTCAGGTAAGAATGAAGCATTTCTGGTTTCCTGATTTTTAGCACGGTATCTGCTGCTTACCTGCATTTCCTCTTGGAATTGAGCTTCTTGTTTGTATTTCTTCTTGATGTTGCTGCATATTGAACCCTACTTTGGGGACCCAATAATCTATGCTGGTCATTTTAAATCCCTAATAATCATAAACGAATAAATTTGTGGGAAGCAAGAAGTGGCATTATTTGAATGGGAGAGAGGCACATGGGAAGGTTTAATCATGCACAACACTAGACCAAATAAAATGCTAGAAATGAGGGGTTCAGTTCAGACGGAAGGTGCTAAAAAAGCTAGTGGAGGAGGAGGACATAGTTTGAGATGGTGCAAAAGGACAAGATTGCTTAAGATTTTGAGGAGATGACTTTGAATGAAGCCAATTAAGGAGAATGGATTTGATGCGATCCCACATTGGTTAGGTCTTTGGAGTTTGCAACTCTCCCCTTACGAGCTAGCTTTTCAGGTGGAGTTTGGTCAGGTTCGTATCATTTGGTATTAGAGCCAAATCTTGTCTGATCGGTGTGCCCCACAGGTTCGGTTTCTTGCACAAGGACGTGCAATCTAAAGGGGTCGGGTCTTATACGATCTCACATCAGTTAGCGAAGGTGGTTTTTGGATTTATATATATGGGTTTGGCTATTCTCCTCTTACGAGCTAGCTTTTGAGGTGGAGTTAGGCCATGTTTGTATCAGGATCTATATAGCACCTTAAAGGGAAACTCTATGCACTAGGCTCTTGCATTGCGGGGTTTAGGGAGAGTTAGAAGTACCTAGAGTAATGGAATTAGTGCTTGTTGATTTACAAGTCTTAGTTCCAATTTAAGAAGATGCTTTCTCCAATACCCACCCCCCACAAAAAAAAAAAAAAAATATATATATATATATATATATTGAGTCTTGTAATTTCATATTTACAGTATCCTTCTACCTGTCGTCTCACTTCAAATTATTTTTCCCTCATTATTGTTTTTCAGCTGTTCAAAGTGTGGGAAGGACTGTTTCAGAAAATACTCAGATGGAGTTCGAAGCTAAATCTGCAAGGGATGGTGCATGGTTAGTATTAATTCTCTCTTCAGGTTTAGAACTTCTGGATGTTAATTACTTGATGTTTCCTGACATCCTTTCTGATAATTAATAATCTTTGTGAATGATGATAATTTATTTTGTGTTCCATCCTCAGGTATGATGTTGCAACATTTCTATCTCATAGATCTCTGGAGACGGGTGATCCGGTATTACTTGATTCCCCCCATGCATGTTAATAAAATTGTTGGAAGGAAGAGATTGAATCGCACTACTCATTATTTTGAATTTTTTGATTATCGCCAATGGCAGCCTCTATTGTTTGTCCATGTGTTAGTCTTTGCAAGCAAGGTTGTTAAAATCGAGATTTTATTTAAGATCGGTGGAAGGTCTAAAAATCGGATCGTAAAATCGAATCGCAAAATCGTAAGATTTTATAAAATAAAAATATAGTC